>JASAMV010008404.1:0-15170 GCA_030248065.1 Rhynchonema sp. JSB1_4
CACTCCTAGCAGGCTGTTTCAACTGCGCAAAACAAAGAACAAGCGATTTGGCCGAGTCGCTAGTCCGCCATGTTGACACAAAAACGAACACAATAGCCCGCTCGCCGCACCTTTGCGCGTGCGCCTGCTTTGTTGCATGCAACTGGACGACCGGCAACCGAGGTCATAAAACAAATTGTGACTGAAAAAAACACCGAGCTCGAAGATGAACTCCTCTGTGCGGTGTGGATCGTAAAAAAACCGAAAGAATTTATCGACAAATGTCTGGTCGAGGACCAGAAGTCGGTCGGGCTGGACGGATATGTCCGGAGGAACGTTACTGTAAACGATGCATCCCGCGGGACCGGCAGCAGAATTGCACCATTTAATTTCTGATTGCCGCCGCCAGTCCAACACAGATCTTGGACTTGACGTTTTTGCTTGCGTGCGCGCGTCCATTTTGGTAAACACCAGGCTGTCCATAAACAGGGAACAGTTTGCCAGAATACCGTGAACTAACATCAGTTGGAACTTTTGAACTCTAGAATTTGTCAGCGGTGAATTCTGGAACCAACAACGCAAAACTTATTCACTGGCAGCTGCCTCTTCAAATTTTACTCGAAGAAGTGGCACTCATTACGGGACAGGTCGCGTGGTCTCCAGACAATTACGGTGGACTCAGTCGGCTGTCATGACTTGTTATTCCCGTCCATCGTCGCGCAGCAAATAAAATATTTATTCATATTTCAAAATCATAAAGAACACACAAACGACAGACCAGGAAGAGATCTCCAAGAATTCATGTGTATACATATATCTGTCGTGGACAAATGAGTAACTGGCGAGGGCTTTCGAAAGTCGGAGCTACAAAGGCACAAGTGCGTATACGCGACATGAACACACGATCTGACCACCAAACGTACAAGAGTAAATGTGAATAAAAGTGGCCACACAAACAACCACCCCACGGCTGGCTCGGTTTCCACCCGTCGCTCTTTGAGCCGAGCCCACTGGCAGGGAAGCAACTGAAGTCCGCTTTTCCCGCAACAATCGGGTTCGACTCCAATTAATTTGAAAAAGACACGAAGATTCGTATGGTCTTGAAATTGCTATTGGGGGACAAACTGCGTGTGGTATGAGGAATCTACATGTTTGAGCGAAAAAATGACGAATGTTTGCACATCGTCGCAGCGGCCCACCAAGAAACATTCACCCTGCCCATGCCGGAGTTTTCCACATAAAGCCCCAAACCCGAAAGGTGCCCTCGGACGCTCTAGGTGGAAAATTTTCATAAAGACCCCGAGGGCTAGGCAGTGTTTCAGAAAACCGATGTTCTTTTGGTTGCGGTTGAGTAAATTCATTTTGTTTGGTTGTCTTTGTGGGACGAATTACCGCAGATCAACACAATAGATATATTTACTGACGTTTCGTGCCCAACTGGTGCCCTTCTTCAGAGTATCTGCAAAAGACGCATGAGCGCATGCCATTGCCACACACAACATTACTATAGTAAATTTCCAAATTCGCTGCCGCACAGTAAAATACGCCTTATAGTTAATGTGAAGTTATAAACCCGAATCCTAACCATGCGCGGTTCTGAAAGATTGCGCGTAGCTGCTTGCCAATTGTGTTGATCTGCGGTAATTCGTCCCACAAAGACAACCGAGGGCTAGGTCTGGATTCATTTGTTTCTGGACTATGTAGTTCAAAACATCAAGCTTTGTAGCCAACAGTAGATGAGTGTCAGAATCGTTCAAATCTGAGCGACCAAAATAATATCAAACTTTTACGTTGTGTTCGATTGTTTTGCCACATTTATAATAGAGATCGTTCTAATCAGGTTCAAACACGGCCGCAGAAAGTCAAAATGCTGTGCTAATATGTCTCCACCGACAACATTGAAAACACCACCATTTTCCACTTGAAAGGCCCCCGAGGGCTGAATGTGGAATCGTTTCCATTCAAGGCCCCGGGGCTCTTTTATTGGCCTTTTTCGTAGTATGGCCCATTTTCCACCAGTTTCCACTCAGAGTCCTCGGGGCTGTATGTGAAAAACTCGGACAGATAAATACAAGGTGGAGCAGCTTATTTAATGCGAATGTACCACAATACGAGTGCTGGTTGCGGCCACAAACAAAAAGTGCCAAAGGCAGGAAACCAAAACAACGGCTCGAAACAAAAACACACAAAAGTCATACACGAACGAACGGGGGAGGAAAGTCTCAAGTGACACAAAAAAAGCGAAAGCGTACACGCACCAACAATGTCAGTCTCAGTGCGATGACAGACCGACGCGGTGGGTGCGTCACGCAGGACTTAATTGTTTAGTCGCCGTCAACGCAAGTTGCCTACTCGTGCAAGCAGCTCTGCAGGCGCGCGACAAATACAATACAGCGCTGAGTCGACAATGTGTGTCGACGACACGCATATAAGCCTGCTGCGTCCGTCAGAGCGCCTCGTATTTTGCCTGCAGTCGCGCGATCACTTCGGTCTGGTCGACAAATTCGAATACATTCGGCGCTGACAAGATAATGCCGGCGGTGCCGCCGAGCGTGACGCCGAAGAACACGTACAGAAGCAGGCGATCCACGATCATCGCCACGTATTTCCAGTCCTCGCGGATCTGAAGTGACATGCAACATATAGGCTACATTGGTCAAAGTCAAACTTGCTCCGGTCACGCGTGGGTTGGCTCGTGACTTTCGCGTTGACGATATATTTCGAGATTGGCTGATACCAATAATTTCGACCAGCGTATGTACGTAAACGTTGTTCCCTGACATCTGATAAAAAAAACCTTTTTCGCTGGTCAATGCTAGTGAAATCAATAAATCTCGAATTGTCGTCAACGCAACAGTCACGTGATCAAGCCAAGACCGGACCGAGACCGCTCGCACCAAGTTTGATTTTCGTCTGTTATTTCGTACCCCATGTGCCTGGATTTATCTTTCTGTATCTTTCATTATTGCTATTGATAGTTTGTGTAATCTAACCTATAACACTAGTGTATAAACTAACGGGTACTCAACTGTCTACACGAATAATTTTGTATTTATGTCAAGACCTCTTTGTCTCACGACTCGGAAGTTAATTACGCGATGCCTATAGGTACATTTTGTGCCTTTCGTGACTGGCACAGTGCGCTTATTTCGAGTTGGCCTCTGCTGGTCCGAAGTTGACATAAATTTTTCTGGCCACATAATAACAGCCAACAAGGGTCACGTAAATAACTTCTGGTAACAAGACCATTCCTGCGTGTGCCGCCATGCGTAACCAATTGGAAACGCACGCCCAACCGGCATAAATGGAAAACGAGTCAGACAAAAATAACGACATGTCAACGCGCGTTTTTCATTTTTTTGTGGTCCCCTGTGGGCCTCTTGTTTTGTGCGTCTGACTCGTGATTTCGTGTGTTCGTTTGAAAATCCGAGAGGGCCACCATAGGTGAAGGGTGGAAACACCTCAGCCAGTCCTTCTACCATTGAGAAGAGTCAAATATAGACTCGCAACAAAGCACGTGGTCAAAGAACGCAATCGACCACGCTTATTTAGTGGAGACAGATTTATGTCATCCTTGACCCTAATTTAAGAAAACAATTTGCCACATTTTAAGAAGACACCAACCAACCCATGGGATGCACCCTCATGCTAAACAACATAACGTTTACACGATAACAATGTGGTGTATAATGCGCAGCATTACGCTTTCGCGTGCGTTTGGATGGAAGCAAAGCGAGCGTTTTGTTGGTTGGCGCAATTCTGGCACAATATTGTGCATATTTTGCACGATTTTACCTATCGATAAACACCGTCCCAGGCTTCCACAAATGCAGCCACAATATACAGCGCAATATTGCGTATGTATGTACGTCATGGCATTTATTTTGTTCGCTCTCACCATTTTGTACTCCTCGTCCTGTCTGAGATGATCGGTGATGTATTCGATGGCAGTGACCGCCTCGCGTGCTTCTTTCGTCAGCGGATAGAAGTCATCGACCCCCGACGGCATGATCAAAACTGGTGGCGATTGGGATCCACCCGTGCGGCACATGGGGTGATGCGCCATCGGCATCGCCTGATGCGTCAGTATTTCGGCCTGCTGTTTGCCGATTTGACTGAGCGCGTCGCTGAGACCGAGTTTGAGCGGCGGTTTCGGCCGTCGCATGCCGAGCACTTTCGGCAGGAAATCGAGGAAGGTCATCTGCACCCATTTCGGCATTCGATGCGTGGTTGGTCCGCGAAAATAGACGTTCAGAATGATGACAGTGACGAGAATTGTGAACACGTTTAGAACGAGTGTCAATAGCAGGTACTTGGCCATCAGTGGAATCGTTTTCGACGTCGGCGGCAGGATTTTCGACACCAACAACAGGAAGACATTGATTGACAACAGCACGCTGATTGTCAGGGTGATCTTTTCGCCTGAAACATTATGCACGATCAGTAGGTTTAAACCGTTGTGACCCTGATAAAACAGGGATAAACGTACACAGGGCGGCATGCACCGTGCTGTCATTCTGGGTCGGGTGTGTTGTCTTGGACTTGGGTTCGACCTTGACTTGGCATTAAATGTTTTTGCTCATCAGACTAGTCTGAAGCGTCAGCCAGTCCGTATCACACGGGGGTGTGTTGTGCCATGGCACACATGCGGCCAGCTGCTGCGGTTTCACCGATTGGTGTATTAGATTTAAAAACATTTTCTGGCCAAGTCAAAGTCCTAAATCCTAAATCAAACCCGATCCGAATGCCAGCCAACCGCCCACGGACATCTACACTGGTCACAAACTTGTGCGACGGTTCAGTCCCCCAGGTTCAGGCCCGGCTGGAGCCTAAGCCTAAGCCTATAAATGGGTCAAATATGCTGGGCCTGAATCGGCCGGGCCTGAAAAACTGGGTCTGAGAAGATCGGGTCTGAAAAGTTGCGGAATAGTCACCAACCGCTGTCGGTCGGCAGAAAGAACACGGCCATACTCAGGAACGCCATCAGCACCGTTGGAATTATGAGCACGACCGTGTAGAACAGGGTTTTGCGTCTGAAATTATACACGATGCAGTCTAAGAGTGGGTGTGGCATATTAGGATTTCAAATTCTGAAATTTTGCACGTATGCTAGCCCATATTATATTATTCACTAAATATGCAATAAAATTTTAACGCCATTTTTGGTCTAACCCGGTCGTCATGCAAAGTGGTCACCTGATCACTGCAAAATGCTCTTAAGCTATAAATGGACATTGACCGTATTCGGAGTTGATATTCGATTCGTGACCGTCGGCTGACGGTCATGGCGGGCACGTCCACGATGTCCCAAATACTGCTCGCCGAATACTGTTCAAGGTCGATACCTTGTCGTCCAGCTAGTTTCAGTGTCACTTCCTTGCCGTTGTACTGAAATGCGCCACGTGTAAACCATATTTTCATTATTACAATAGGTATTATACACTTTGGGCAGAAATTGAGGGCTTCAGTCGTCGGGAGCAATCGTAACTGTAGGTCGTCACAACGCAGCCAGACCAAAGACGCCCTGAGTGTGCGTGCATGACATTGGGCCGCGGCGTTGGCGACCAGTGTTGATGATGTGCGTTGACGATATGAATATAAGCCAAATTGTGGTCGGAGGGCTTATCACTAAAATTCAAAAAGAGAATGGAACAAACCGTCCAGGACCCGAACACCATATGACACGTTTGCTCATCGAACGGAAAGAATTCCACGTCTGAAATCAACCTGTCGCTTTGTAAAAAAAGTTCGAGGTTTCGGCTCAAAGGGCCCGAGGTACACAATTTAGTCAGTCACTGGGAGCTCTTTGCTCCGAACTGTCCTGATATCTGATCAAAACACGATACCAAATCAAAAATAGAAACCTCATCAAATCACAACATACCAATGATGCACGAGCTCTTGAATATGGCTGGCGGTACCCAGAGCATATCACAGGGTGTTGTGATAACGACGTTCGAGTAGTAGGACACCTCGTAATTGCCGTCGGCGCTGTAAGGGTTGTATTGCTGATATGTATTTTTCTCGTTGAATGATCGCATTGTTGCATTGCAAATTGAGTCTGCTCACTTGTTGAACAGCACGATGTCGGGCAGCCAGACCTTGTCCGGTGACACGCGCATTTCAGTGATACCGCCGTACTTGGCTGGATTCCAGTCCATTTGAAAGTCCTTCCAAGTCTGAAGCAGAAGAGTTGCGATTGGCAAATATGGGGGATTAAGACGGATCCGGGGTCAGGCACAGGCAACATATATGTATGTATGTACTTGTGTGTTTTCAAAACTTCTGCAAAAGTTGAACTCTGCCTCAGGTCTATTACCTACCAACATGATCCAGGTGCCTGAGCGGTTCCCGTCATGAAAGCAGAACCGGATATTGCACTGCACTCGGTGTCAGTGTCAAACACAGCCTTACAATGCAGTGTGCAACCAGTGCACGCAGACATGGTCAGCTCGTTGATGCTGCTGATACACACACACATGCATATGTAGAGATGTATTATGGTGTGGAGGCAGGTGGGAATCGGGCCGGCCTGGGCCGGGCCGAGGTATCCGGCTCGAACGGTCGGGCCGGGCCGGGCCGGGATGGTCGGCCCGAAAAGGCCCGCAACGTAATCGAATTTCAATAAAAAATCGTGACTTCTTACGGTAAATTTGCCAAAATTTCTTGCGATTCAGCAGATTAGGACCGACTTCCATGATTTTCAGGCATCTATACTACTAAAACAGGAAGACGTATGTATGTGGGTATGTGTGTTTGTGGCCCCCTCCCTCGGAGGTGCGGACGGGTCAATTTTCAAGGGTAGCTTTGGGTATGCTAACGGGTCTTCGGGGGGGGCGGCACGGCACGGGCGCGGCGCTATAGCCGGGCCGTAGGCACGGGTCCCGTCTAGTTTAAAAACAAAAAGCTGTAATTTTGCACTAAAAATTTTCTTCAGAATGTCATCAGAAACAAGTCGGGCCAAAAAAATCGGGCCGGGACGGCCACAACTTCGTCGAGCCGGACCAGGCCGAGGTAACCCGGCCCGATTCCCACCGCTGTACTGCATGTAGAAAAATTGTAAAAGGCCGTATTACCACGGCTGCGTTTTGAACGTACCAGCGTCAGCCAAACATTTGTGTGCATAATCTGGTTCTTCTCGTCCTGAAAATGAGTTTTTTTTTCATTTCATCATGACAAAAAGGGCATAAGACATACAAATCGGTAAAACAAGAAATGAATTAAAACACCTAATAATTTCAAACGAAGTGTAGTGATTACGAAACACGTACCACGTTGATGAGCAGAATCAGCTGCAACTTGAAGTTGACCTCAATCGGTGTCGTGTCGTTTCGTTGTTTGACCGGTGGAATCAACGGATTGTACCCAAGGAACATTGTCATCATCAGGTTCTCCTCGTCCTCCGACGCCGCACCTGTTGTTAAAACACATTCGGCTAGTGAAACACATTATTTTGTACGCTGATTGTCAGGCGGTACGGCAGTTGCAGCGGCATATCGCGAGCGCATGGCATGAAACGACAGAATATACCTAGTTACAGAAACAACACAAACACCACAAGCTCCAATAATGCACCATAACAACATATAGATACGACCATAACACTGATAATAACAAAGTTCCACCTGAAAGTCAAACACGATGATAAATTTCGTCGAAAAACTGCGTGCTAAGCTAACAGTTAACAAAAACCCGGTAAATCATAGAATAACGCACCACACAACTACGACTAGGGTACAGTAGTAAACGTTCAAAACCACAAATAAATCACATTAATTCGCATGTGAAACACCAACAATATCACAAAGTGCCATTCGGTTATTCAAACAAGTCACCATTATTGCCCGTTGCAACACACAGCCAGAGCCAGGCTTTCGTGCAAACCGACCCTGAAACATATATAGCATCGCCACTAAGTGCATGCTCTATAACGGCACGTTTACCACCACAACAACAGCAAGAACAACACAACAACGATATAACGGCAGGTCACGGTACACCTACCCTGTGGTTCAATGGACCACATGCGCAAACATCGGAACAAGCTCAATGCAGACGGCTTTTAATGATCTTTATTTGTAATATTCAAAATAAATATTATGTGGCGGAGATCACGGAATATTCATGCGAATGCGCTGTGACGTAATTGAACATCAATTGGTGTGTTCCGGCAGTCAAACCGGTGGACTCAATTTGGATTTTGACTCAGGCTCAGGTTTCTAGGAACGTACACACGCTTTTAGGCCTAAAATAAGCCTTGACCTTGACGAGTTTAGACCCGAGCCCAAGCCGAAACAGATCCCAATTCGAGTGCATGGACCCAATATGCCTATTATACTGCTATGCGCCATAGTCTGATACAGCAAAAGTATAGGTATATGCATACACAGAAGCGACCAAAAGAAGCCCCAAAATATAACAGTGTGTGTGTGTGTGTGACGACCACGGACGGGTACATGTCACAGTGACGCGTATTTGGCCTGGAGCCTGTCTATAACGTCGCCTTGATTGACAAATTCGAACACATTGGGGGCCGACAGAAGGATGCCGACGGTGCCCCCGAGTGTGACACCGAAGAATACGTACAGTAATAGACGATCGATGATCATGGCGACGTATTTCCAGTCTTCGCGGATCTGAGAATAAGAGAATTGGGTAATTGCGACTGGCATCAAACCTAGCGTCCGATAGGTGTGATGGCCTATTGGCTGGATCGATCATATTCTATGCAAACTTTCACACCTGTCTTTCAGAACAGTATCAAGCTTAGTGATTGGATCGGACCTGACTTGCGGTCACGTGCGATTTTTACGTTTTGGATTGCCAGAAAGTGATGCCACTAATTTCGAAGTGTTCACTAAGTTCGAAAAAAGTGTTCTCAGTCCTAGAATCAATAATAACATTTACGCTGATCAAAGTCAGTGGCTCCAGTAAATGTCTTCATATCATCCGTAATGCAAGAATTGTGCGCGTGAAGGAGGCAGGACTGATCCGATCACCAAGTATCATAATTATGCATACAGCCTTATCACCAACTTCATTCACAACCCATCAACCTGGCTATTGTGCTTCAACACTTACGTGCTGACGCGCAAACGCGCAAGCATTATGAAGCCCGCGCAAAGTGTCAAAAGTTGATGTTCGGTACTCACCATTTTGTACTCCTCGTCCTGTCTGAGATGATCGGTGATGTACTCGATGGCCTCGACAGCCCGCTGTGCGTCCGAGCTCAACGGGTAATAGTCGATGACGGCTTGTTCGTGCTGTTGTGCCGGCGGTACGAGCAATTGTTGCTGTTGTGTTGGTGTTTGTCGTCCGGAACTGCACATTGGATGATGCGTCAATGGTATCAATGCCTGCGTCAACAGTTCGGCCTGTTGTCGACCAATCTGACTGACGGCCCCATTCACACCCAATTTCGGCGGCGGCTTCGGCCGTTTCATGCCGAGAACTTTCGGCAGAAAGTCGAGGAACGTTTTCCGAACCCAACGTGGCATCCGATGCGTGGTTGGTCCGCGGAAGTAGACGTTTATGATAACAACCGTGACGAGAATTGTGAACACGTTTAGGACAAGTGTCAATAGCAGGTACTTGGCCATCAGTGGAATCGTTTTCGACGTCGGCGGCAGGATTTTCGACACCAACAACAGGAAGACATTGATTGACAACAGCACGCTGATTGTCAGGGTGATCTTTTCGCCTGGATACAAGAAAATTTAGCCTAATACTAATGTCGTTTACGCAAGCTGTATGCGCAATGGAGTCCCAAGAAACCGTATGGTGACTCACTAACCGCTATCGGCTGGCAGAAAAAACACGGCCATACTGAGGAAGGCCATCAACACGGTAGGAATAATCAGCACAACGGTGTAGAAGAGCGTCTTTCTTCTGCAAATACATACATATCAACGCGCTGATCTGCTAAATTCAATGGACAATGGCCATGGTCGATATCAAACGCGGTGATCGGATCTGATCTATATATAATGCATGTCCCCTCCTGACTTTTTGAATTTGAAGTGATATTAAGAGACTACTATGGAGCCGCCAAGTTTGACTATAGAGTAAAAGTTGTTCCTCGACCGACCTAAAATGAGCAACTTTTAAGCTGGTCGAAATGAATGACTCCAGTAAATCTCTCGATGCAATGTCCTAAATGCAAAACTCACAAACAACGCAAGTCGGATCCGATCCGGTCACCTGTAGTTTGATATCGGGCGACAACTATATGTGAATACAGATCCCTACCGTATTCGTAGCTGGTATTCAATTCGAGATCTGTGCGCCACCAAGCTTCCGGGTACGTCCACGACGTCCCAGATGCTGCTGGCTGCATACTGTTCAAGGTCAACACCTTGCCGGCCGTCCAACGCAAGTATGACTTCTTTTTGGTTATACTGAAACATCAGCCGGCTTGTATGTAAGTGTTGCTTTTTCGTGACATTTGCTCATTTCCCTCAGCCACCGCAACGTACCGTCCAAGAGCCAAATATCAAGTGACACGTTTGCTCGTCGAAAGGAAAGAACTCAACATCTGCAATGGTACGCATGTTTTTGGCAATCTTTTGCGATCACAACACGAATATCAACAGACTGCCGCCACTAACCAATAATACATGAACTTTTGAAAATGGCCGGCGGTACCCAGAGCATTTCGCCGGTATTTGATATCACGACGTTTGAATAATAGGACACTTCGTAGTTACCGTCGGCGCTGAAACATCATCATGGGTAGGGACACTGCGGAATTTCAGCCGATTGACTACTCAAATGGTCTCTTACTTGTTGAAAAGCACAATATCCGGCAACCAGACTTTATCCGGCGAAACTCGCATTTGTCGGATGCCGCCATACTTCACCGGGTTCCATACCATTTGAAAATCGAACCATTTCTAAATTTGAACATCACAATTCGCACGGCGAAAAAACGAGACTTTGTTCTGACGACCAGGATCAATAATAAGGAACAGACCAAAGCTGGTCCAATGTTGAACATGTACCATTTCCGTTGCTGCTGCATAACGTACCTACAGTATAACTACTTTTCACGTGCAGTTTTAGTTCCAGGGTGTATCATGTTACACGGTGTTGGCACGTGTGGGTACCATGAACAGGTGCACTAGTAATATAGTACCAATGCACACTGAAGGTGTACAGAACGCAACACACTCCACGTACATATGCAGCAGCAGAACGTGCCAGTCGTACAGTGACTACACTACATATAGGTAAGAATCCATCCAAGTTTTTCCTGAATTATAAAGCGCATGTTGCAGCAGGAGACCGGTGTCCATTTATGTTCTTACAAAACATTTCAGCGGATATCCCACCCCTAGTTTGCATCTGAGTTCAGACAACTTGAACGTGATGCTGGCATAAACCAATTGAAAAAAAATTAAATATACGGTGGTGATCTGCATGAACACGTCAGGAAACATTTTGCATTTGATTCCTACAGTCATTCTACGACCTATACAGATCAACAAGCATTCTGAGGCTGTTCCATATAAGATGTACCCAAATAGGAAAAGCCGTATTACCACGGCTGCACTTTGAACGTACCAGCGTCAGCCAGACGTTTGTGTGCATAATCTGGTTCTTCTCGTCCTGAAAGCAAGGAAAGCAACATTGACCACCTGCCACAAATTGACGTATTCTGCAAAGCAATAAAGAACACACAGCTGCGCAATCGGGCCTGTACCAAATGTTGTCAACGCGACTGCCTGGGTTTCGAGCAACCACAACCGGATGTGGTCAACGCACCTGCCGCGCTGGTGCATTTCGTGCGCCAGGGTTGCTTTCACATTCTGCCATGCAAATGTGTCTCAGCCAGCTGCGTTTGCATGCACGAATTACACAGGCAGTTGCGTCGACTGCAACAGCATCAGCCCGCATCGACTCACAATGTTGATGAGCAGAACGAGTTGCAACGCGAATTTGACGACAATTGGCGTGTCATTACTGGATCGAATTGGCTGGATAAGTGAATTGTAGCCACGGAACACCTGCATCATCAGACGCTCTTCGTCCTCGGACGCACCACCTGTACAGAGATACCGTAATCTGTGTTTAAGGTTGGAATGGATCGCGGCTACGGTAGCGACAACATTGAGTAGCAGCGTGCGCATAGCAGCAGTGCCTAAGTACAGACAATAGGCACAAAGGCACAATGAAAGCATAATGGACAAGCGTACAGATTACAAAGATAAATCGTGAAAGAGTAGCAAGACACATTGAGAAGATGAGGGTGCAGAAATATAGAATTGTATCACAAATAGCGTAGAAATTTGCATTCTTTTGCGTACAACATTGAAACATCTTTTCATTCAGTGACAGCAGAGTAGTGCAGAGACCATTGGCCACACGGAGCCGTGCATTGAACGGCACACACAACAGCGATCGCTTGAAACATCTGCAAGAGGAAGTGCAAGACTGGTTAGGTGTTGTTTTTATCGCAAGTCAATCAGACAACTTAACTAAAAAAAAAGAAAACGCGCTCACTCGGAAAATACTATTGATCAAAATATACCATACTTCGAGAATGGATGTAAGTGACATAGTTCAGGTTAGTTGCAAATATGTGGAACACAGGTATACGTATATAAAGAATTACATAAGGTGTGGAGCAAAACAGATGCCAGGCTCGAGCACCTTCCCTGGGTGATCATCATCTTGTTTTGGTTTCATATGTACGCGTGTTTCCGCAGCTGGGTTGATCAAAATGTTCTGCTCATGAGACGCCCTGCGACGATTCCTCGTGCTTCGAAATTTTTCGCTCAGCATAGCATCAGCATACAATTAGTTTCTCTTGCTCTTGTTTTTAGAATATTATTCAAATCTCGTGAAACCGTAACAGGGTGTCTCGTGAGCGGATGGATGGATTTGTCAGTCAGCAGAGACACACCAGACTACTGGAAGGAGGAGAAAATAAAAATATGGAAAAAATTATGATTGATGATGATGACACAGCAATCGGAGTGGATCAGCGATAGTCTTCCTCCTCGAGCGGCGAGCCAGCGGCGACCAATCGATCGATAATCGTCTTCTGATCGACGTATTTGAACACATTGGGTGCCGACAGTAGAATGCCCAATGTGCCGCCCAGTGTGACACCGAAGAATATGTACAACAGAAGGCGATCAATCACCATCGCGACGTACTTCCAGTCGTCCCGAATCTGTGTGCATGTTATTTTGTTTGAGGAAAAGCCTTCCCTCGCAGCGTAAAACCATCTTCGGACGCAGTAAAATGATTTTTGTGTTTCATGATGGCAGCAGCTGAACCAGTGCATATTGTGAACTTGCAGCAGCCGATGCTCCCAGAAGAACACCGTTGAGACCGTTTTTAGCTTTGTTAGCTCTGAGGATTGGGCAATTGAGGCTTGAATCTATAGGTCTTGGCCTAACTCTTGGTCTGAAGTGCACAAGACGAACACATTCACAAAATCGGCCCAAGGTCACCCGTGCGTCTTTCCTAACCGGGGCAATAACCCTAAGCATCACATGCCAAACTCGCATGTGGTGCCACATAAAGTGACTGGAAAACCAAACAATATTCATTTTAAATCTCTGCAGTAATCTATGCGTCCAATGTACATATACCTTTCTGTACTGATCGTCCTGCTTGAGGTGTTCAGTGATGTATTCAATCGCCTCCACAGCTCGAAAACTTTCGGCGCCTAATTGATTGGCGGCTAGTTGCATCGCGTTGACACGATGCGCTGGTGTTGTCTCGCGCGAACTCCGACTGTGCGTACAATAGGGATGGTGGGCAACGGTAGTCATTTCAATCAGCTGGCCCGGTTTGATACCCCCTCCTCCTCCACCGCCGACGACACGTCCTCCGCCACTCAATGGTGTGCCGGGCGCGGCCGGCGGTGGAGGAGTGGACTGCAGTAGTTCGTAGCGTTCATTGGGCGTCAGCAGCGGTTTGTGTTCGGGCCGTTGCATCATCAACAGACGCGGCAAATGTCTGAGATAGATGACACGCACCCAATTGGGCATTCGGTGAGTGGTCGGACCGCGAAAGTAGACAT
Source organism: Rhynchonema sp. JSB1_4 (assembly GCA_030248065.1). Taxonomy (NCBI): domain Eukaryota; kingdom Metazoa; phylum Nematoda; class Chromadorea; order Monhysterida; family Xyalidae; genus Rhynchonema; species Rhynchonema sp. JSB1_4. Next base: position 14,015 of record JASAMV010008404.1, read on the forward strand.
TGATGATCACCACAGTGACGAGAATCGTGATTATGTTCATCACAAACGTCAACAGCAGATATTTGGCCATTAATGGTATGGTGCTCGACGTAGGCGGCAGGATCTTGGAGACCAACAGCAGAAACACGACCAACGCGAGCAAGATGGAAATGGCTAGTGTGATCTTTTCGTTGGCCTCCGCCGGCAGATAGAAGACCATCATCGACAGGAATGCCATCAGGACGGTGGGAATGATTAGAATGACCGTGTAGAACAGGGTCTTTCTGAAATCGGAACTGATGCCGTGAAATACGGTATATCAAAGAGGTTGCACATCTCCCTGACACTGGTTGCTGTGATATTGCCATCGCCAGAGTTGAACATGATAATCAACTCTTCGTGGATCAAATAAAAATGATACAGGGTGCAATCAACTTTAGCGATCGGTCCGGTACGCTCCGGTCTTGCCTTGGTCACGAGACTTTTTTATATTCTATTATTTATTTCAGGATATTTCTATATATTTATCGATACCTATAATTTTGACCAGCGTGACAGTTGTTCCTAGAGACACAAAAGGTTTTACATTCAGTTTTAATAATTGTTGACTTTAGTAAATTTGGAAATACCGTTGATGCAAAAAGTCACTGCGTCACCTAGGCCTAGACCAGGCTGGACCGCATCATTTCGCCCTTGTTTTTCTCACCTCACAACAAGAATCAACTTGGCCTCATTCAAAATCCTTGTCCTTCTCACCGTCTGATAGTGATGCGATATGCAATTTTCGAGCGCTTCTTTATGAGATCACCCGGAGCCTGTATGACATCCCAGATGCCACTGTAGCTGTAGTCGTTCAGTTCAACCTGTGCCTTGCCCTCAAGGTACGTGATCTGAACCTCTTGTTCGTTGAACGTCCACGAACCGAAAATCATTGAGCATTCTTGTTCTGAAATTTGTCGGTTCATGTGACTAAGTTATAAAATAGGAAAAAATTATTTTTCAACAACTTATACCGTCAAACGGAAAGTATTCGACGTCGATTGTGCAGCTGCTTTTGTAGATGGCTGGCGGTACCCAGAGCATCGAACCAGACGAGTCGATGACAACGTTCGAATAGAATGATACTTCGTAGTTGCCGTCGGCACTGAATAAGGCATTGAAACATTGGAAGTGATCA
>JASAMV010008405.1:0-15220 GCA_030248065.1 Rhynchonema sp. JSB1_4
CTAACTCCGGACAACCATATGGGACATGCGCTACCGCGCATGCCCCGATAGTCGTGTACAGTCCACGTCACGTTCAGATCCTGCTAGAATAACCGAATCGCCTTCGTACATACGTTGATGATCTCCACGTGAGGGGTCACGTGACGAAAAATTTTGAGTTTTCAAAAATTTTTGTTTAGCGCCTCCATTTCACCTGAAAGGACGTTTGCGCTACTTTTTCTAATTAAAAAAAATTTTCAAAAAAAGTGCTCAAATAAAAAATTTTTTTTTTCAACCCTGACAGTCTGGAAAATCTGTATTTATGTTCAATCTTTTACTTCCTCCCATCAGCACGCGTCTGCGGAAATTCAGCATTCAAATAAAACGTGTATGAATGTAACATTATTAGACATTTTCTGATCACAATTTCCAAGATGTATATGTAAAACAGCCTTTTGGTTTTTGTAATCTCCAAACAATGGTTCTAACCCCTGCCAGGACTGTTGATGCGTCTCTCGCATATCAATCGATACAGATGGTCAGGTGGCATCAGCCTTCTGATCTGATTGCAGTGTTTGAGGATTCGTGCCAGAAGCGCCATAAAGTACTCTTCAATTTCTTGGTCCGTCTTGACGCGCGCTGCAAACAAAACAAAAGTTCGATACTTTTGATCGGCCCCCTGTTGGTCACGAAACGTTTTTTTTTGTGAATTGAGAATATATTTCGAGCTAATTTCGACTTTCGCATGAAAATGGTTTTGCTGTGTGTCTATAGCGACTTTACCAAGATGACGAATGTAGTAACCCAAATAAGTCAAATTTTAAACAATTTTTTTTTGCTATATTACCTGATCGTCGTTCGACAAGTGGATTGGAGTGCACAGTTTGAGCAATCAATGCTCCGATGGTCACCAAGCAGAGTACTGCCAACATGGTGCCAGTGCCAGTATCGTTGTTTTGTTTTTATTTTGGACAATAAACCAATCACTGCGCGTCTAAACCTGAAGAGAGAGAATTTGAAGCGTGGTGTGTACTGTATACTCCGACAATACTTTTGGGAGAAACTTTTCAAACGCGTTGCCTGATCCGCAAAGCTCATTATGCGTGTATTAGCTGCAGCAGTCACGTGACTGCCAGCCGCTCAACACACAAGTCTAACGTAGTGATTTGCGATATGCTACGAAACTCAGCTGGCTGCCCCAGTTGCGTGTGCTTTACGGATCAGGCAACGCGTTTGAAAAGTTTCTCCCAAAAGTATTGTCAGAGTATACGTCACAGTGTCGCGTGAACAAGCGCAACCATTGCGTCATGCACCTTCGGTGGCCCACATTCACAGTACTTGTTTACGTCCAACTCAGCGTCATTCTAGACTGGCACGCATACAGGTCATTCTTGGAACGCGATCATGGTCTATGCGGGTGTGCTTTGAGGGCACGGGGTGCATATGACGCGTGGTGGGGTTGCGGTTCGGCTGCCTGGGTATCGTCAGTTAGACGGACAGCCAGGGCTAGCCCCGAAAAACCTCATGGTGCAGTTTCAGAGCGAGACTAAATAGTCCCGGTGAAACCTCACGCGCCACAAATGCAGACAGAGCAAAGGACTTGTGCCTTGAGGGCAGCCTTATACCTGGCATAGGTGGTAAACGTATATGCGGGTGTGCTTTGAGGGCACGGGGTGCATATGACGCGTGGTGGTGCTGCGGTTTCGACCCAAAGTCTAATACCGCGGCTGCCTGGGTCTCGTCAGTTAGACGGACAGCCAGGGCTAGCCCCGAAAAACCTGATGGTACAATTTCAGAGCGAGACTGAATAGTCCCGGTGAAACCTCACGCGCCACAAATGCAGACAGAGCAAAGGACTTGTGCACCCCGTGCCCTCAAAGCACACCCGCATATACGTTTACCACCTATGCCAGGTATAAGGCTGCCCTCAAGGCACAAGTCCTTTGCGATCATGGTCTGCCCCTATGTGATAGTGGATCTTCTTAAGGTGACAAAATATTCCATGTCCTGATCATGTCGTAATAAAAACGGCAGACTGTTTGTTTAGTTGGCGAAATTTTGAAACACGTTTGCCCCAAATTGTTTCCGAATGTTACCGAATAGAGCCCCCGTGGGCCAATCGTGGATGGGGTTCTACTTTGGAAAACCACGCTTCTTGATTAGCGTGGCAAAGGTCGGCTTTCCTAGTTATGGCGCTAGGGACCAAAAGGCATTTAGTGTTGGGTATCACGGGATTACTGTAGATGCCGTAGATATAGCAATTAACAAAAACCTTTGATCCTATACATACTGTAGACACGACGAGCTTGGTATAGATCGGCGTCATTTTCCGCGCTGAAGTTATAATAACTGTCACAAACAGAGTTGGGCAAAAGAAATTTAAAAAAAAATTAAAAAAATTTTTTTTTAAATCTTTTCGGTGGAACAAAATGTTCTAACACGTCCAAAAATGGCCTTTTTGGGGGTTAGTTTTTTGTCATTTTTTCTCAAGGGTCGAAAAATTTTGTTCACAAAATCACCTTTGGGGCATGTATTTCGTATCTAAGATACCCCAAATGATGTTATTATACCTTCCCGTGATACCTGGGACACAGTATGCATGCTACTTCGATGTCATACCCCATCAGGTCGGTCATATACGACTGATTCAGCTACCCGACAAGTATTTGTACAGCTTGCATTAATATTCTCAATTCTGTGTGGTTTATCAGTGAATCTTGCTTATTCGACAACAAACTGTTGTGTCTGATACGACAGAGCAGCAATCATGGGTCCATATCAAGCACAGACTGTTGGATCGCACCGTAATGACGTAAACACCCATCATAAGTGATGCAAACCAAGTCACGAAAGTGACTTGTCAATTAAAGTTGTATTTTTTCTCGTTTTTGCGCCCTTTTTAGGCAAATTTGGTAAAAATTTCCCCGAATCTCAAACTTTAAAAAAAATTTTTTAGAATTTTTTTTAAAAAACGTTGTTTAAAAATTTTTTTCCAACCCTGGTCACAAACTTACTTTTATAATCTTGCAAATGAAACATCATTTTTGTGTCGTCGATATCACCTTCTTGAGAAAGAGCTTGTAGATCTTGAAAAGTTCTACCAGGATCAATAATTTTTCCTGCACTTAGCCTCGAGAATCGCGGTCTATTAAGCGATCCGAGAGATCCGCAAACACCGTCGTGTGGAATAGTAACAGACTAAAAATGGTGCTCCGTTCCAACACATAGCACATCATCTATGCTCAAAATCAAGAGCTGATAACAAGTAATACAAAAATGGAGTTACTGCAAGGTACTGGTTGCATGAGCATATACTGTACATATGTGGTGAGTGGGAAGTGGGACCAGTGTAGTTCCTGGGGGCGGGACATTGTGTCCATAAATCTTCATCGTACAGACACTGTGTTGCAGAATTATTGAGGATCAACATTTTTCTTGCATTTGATTAATTGGCCCAAATTCTCGGAAACGTAACCGCCACCGGAGGGTGGTTGAGCCAGGGTTGGGCAAAAAACGTTTTTTTTCAAAAAATCGTTTTTTTAAAAAAAAACGTTTTTTTTTAAAAAAACGTTTTTTTTTAAACGCCCAGATGACCAAAATATGCCCCCAGAAAAATTGGAAAACGCTCATGTTGGGAAGAAAACGTGGTTAAATGAAGTCATTCTATGTGCTCTGAGGCAAAATAAACAGGTTTCAACCCTTTTCTAGCGAGTTGCTAACATCCCATATCAGACCCGCATCGTGGGACCAACTTTGGCCGGGGTCATCACTGAAAGTCAAACTCCGTATATCGACGTATCTCGACAAAGTAAAAATTGGTCGAAAATTTTTTGAAAAAAATGGGACAAAAAATTGATTTTCCTGGATAATCAGGGTACTTTCCCTGAAAAATCAGGGAAAATCAAGGAAATTCAGGATTTAAAAAAAACGAAAAACGACCCAGGCGTTTTTTTTTAAAAAAACGTCGTTTTTTTAAGAAAAAACGCCGTCGTTTTTTTTTGCCCAACCCTGGGTTGAGCACCCTAACGCGATGATGACAACTTCCAGCCCAGCTGGCTGGACCTCAATTTGTTATGTGCTAACGCGAACAGCGACGTTGTTCAGCGCGCGCACGTTTTGGGAACAACAGGAAACTTGTGCACCGAGGTGGAGAGCGTGCGATTATGGGTGGTATTTTCGAAACGGTGTAAAGCTCAGTTGGGTGTAAAGGTCGGTGTAAGCTCGGTCGAAAGCTCAGTTGATGTAAGCTCGGTGTAAACATGAAACATTACGCGTTAACAGCAGGCAATGTTTCATGTTTACACCGAGCTGACACCGACCGAGCTTTCGATTGAGCTTACACCGACCTTTACACCCAACTCACCTTTACACCGTTTCGAAAATAGCACCCTATGATTAGAGGGCACACCTGAACTTTTGACGTTGCTCCTCCGCCGATCAGCCACTGCTCCACCATCACGCATCCGATGTGCTCAAAACCGTCCACATGTGATAATAAGGAGCCCTCGATTTGCTTCGTAGGCACCATATTTAAAACAAAAAAACATCAAAACGACCACACACACAAACAACTGAAAAAGTCCAATCACTTTTGGCCGGCCCAAATCTCGGCCCAATTAGTTCATTTAGTTTCCCCCTGCCACAAACATCGTCCATAATTGAATTAATGCCCGGTGTGTTTTTACTGAGAGTCAATAGCGTGTGCAAGTGGTACACACAACCTTTGCCTGTGGTGCGCACACTTTTGTTCCATGTCACACGTTGTTGATTTTCGTGTTATGTGGACAGGTGGACAGGTCACAGCACAGGGTGTATAATACAGGGTATAAGGCTGTGTGCATTGTTACAAGGCACCGACACGCAACGAAAGAAATTTGAAAAAAAAACACTTACGCATAAGCAACACGCGTATTTGGGCGAGGATCAAACAAACAGCCTTGTTTCAAAAAAAGTGGTTAATTAATTAATAATTAATTAATTTTTTGAAACTCAGATTTTGCTTTTTTTAATAAAAAAGTTGCCCAAAATGGGCTGAAACCTCCAAAAATGGCCTTTTTTGAGGCAAAAAATTGGCACTCTTTTTCTGTGGACGGGACAATTTTTCCAAAATCGAGCCTGCGGCGCCCTGTATTGTCCCCAAATCCGTACAGGGATGCGCGGGCTGGTCTTTTATAGTGATGTGGCACCGATAATGTACTACTGCATGCTACTACACATGTATATATAATGCAGGTCTGGTGCAAAACCGTGCGCGTAAAGTCGATCTGACACGCAAGATTTGGGCTGTAATCGATATTTTGATCGTCGTATATCAGATATACGGCATTAGATGCATTAAAATACGTTGTACGGCATGCTACAATACATTCGTTAGTCAACATCAACCTCAGACCATAGTATCTGCACAATACTACCGCGTGTCACCCACCACACAAGTTTGGTCTCAGGCGAAAATTTTCCAATTTTTGAAAAATATGTTGCATCGATTTCATTTATCCTGAAAAGTCGTTTGCAACACTTTTTCTAATAAAAAAAAATTTCGTCAAAAAAAATCAAAAAAAATTTTTTTTAAAAAAGCTCGTTAATTAAAAAATTTTTTTTCAACCCTGCAGCCTGGACAAAAATACATAATCTCTCTTCTTCACTGCAGCGAGTGCAAGACAGTCAACATACTGTTTAAGCCACGGCTCTTTCAGACGCCTTTCTCATTTTGCTCTCTTTTGTTCTCGCGTTGTCCACTTGCAGCCGGTCGCTATCACATTTATATCCAAACTAGACGGGACCCGTGCCTACGGCCCGGCTACAGCGCCACGCCCGTGAGATGCCCCCCCCGAAGACCTGTTAGCATACCCAAAGCTACCCGTGAAAATTGACCCGTCCGCCCTTCCGAGGGAGGGGGCCACAGACAGACAGACATACATACATACATAATACATACATACATACGCCTTCCTGTTTTAGTAGTATAGATGTCATGCGGATTTGTTTGTTACGATTGCCGGGGACCAGGACCACAGGTCACAGCCTTGGATCAAACCACTGCACAAGGTATGTCGGTTTTCTTCTGAACATTACATTAGCACGGTCTTGTTACTTTATCATCAGTGTTGTAAATTTTTGAAAGTCATTGATTTAAAATTGACAATAAAAACATTGCTTGGTCGAAAGAGGAACGTTTTTGATTACATAGGCAAGTATGACTACTGCTGTCAAATACATTAGGTGCGTGCGCCCATGTGTGAAACATCATTTTCCTTGACTTTCAGGCAATGTCGATCCATGTCGGCGTGCGCAGACTAGCTACCGGGGGATCATCGTGAACGTGCTACGTATAACTTTGAATTGATCGAGCCTGATCCAGCAAGCGACACGTGTGCAGAGTCAAGCAGTGCGTCGATGACGGACCAGATAACAAGGTATGGTCTCGACAACTGTATGATTTTGTCATGACGTTTGAAATTATAAATAGCTTTTGCGCTTTTGGCCGGTAGGGCGCCTGCCGGTGTCGATTTAGAGACCTGAGGTTCATCGATTGGTATAGGTAGGCTGGTATAGCATTGTTGGCAGGGAATCGTTTTTATTTCTAATGTGCAATAATGCTGGCTCCAATCAAACACACAGTGTGTAAGTGCAGAAGCTGTTAATATGAGTGAAACATCATTTTCCTTGACATTCAAGCAATTTTCATCAATGACGGCGTCATACGAGAACGTGACATGCGCAGGTGCAGTTGGCGTGAAGAACAGGATGTCGGCACACGATTTTGGGATGCGCAGCACACCAGGACCAGACGCACAATTATGGCTGCTCCAGGGGCGTGTTTTCCTGTTTCATGATCTTATACAGTGGGTATTAGGGTTGTGGTGGACTGTGAAACACTTGGGTGCAGCTTCGGAAGGTGGATGTCGCACATGGGAACATCCTGGGATTAGACATGGCCGTTGTGTCATCTGCGGTATGCGTTCGGGGTTGCGGTTGGGCGTTCGGTTCGCATGCTTCAGAGCACCCCCCGGACATGGTCTAATTCTGCGTAACTTTCCATGTGCGGCACTTGACAAAAAGAAGTCGATACAAGAGTGTAGCCAACAATACTTGAGATGAATGAATGACTAAATCATTTTTATTTTTTCCATAGCGTATCCCGGCACAGGCGTTTGGTTGCTGTCAGGATGTCGGTGGAGCCTGATTGATGTGGCTTGCTAAAGCAGGTCGTGAGGCACACCGTTGGATCACATGATACAGGTAGATGATGAGCTTTTTGGGCCTGCCCCGTTTGCCCTGTGAAATTTTTCATTTGATCCGCTAGTTGACCATGTATGTTTACGTATCTTGAGGTGTTTTCTTTACATTTCGTTTCTAAGCTGACCCCGAGCATAACAGCAGATAGCAAGAAATACATATCAGTAAATTACTATGTAGCGATCATTCTCAGGTGTCAGTTCAACGTCCCCAGGAATGCAGTCAGTCCCGCGCAACGTCAGCCGCACGCGAGCGCAGGTTTATATTGCTGAGGTTTGAAAGTAAAAGGTGAGCTTGATGTGTTTTCTGTTCGTTCGTTCACTCGTTCACACGTGCCACACTATTCGTCCATGTGACTGACACTTCGGGATCATCGCAACAACCCCAAGCAAAGCTGGGTGATGTTTCAACCTGATATTCAACACCCCCCCCCCCGACTTGTGGTGTGCACGGTGTGCGTGCGTTGCGTGCGTGCGTGCGTGCGTGCTGTGGTGTGTGTGTGTGTGTGTGTGTGTGTGTGTGTGTGTGTGTGTGTGTGTGTGTGTGTGTGTGTGTGTGTGTGTGTGTGTGTGTGTGTGTGTGTGTGTGTGTGTGTGTGTGTGTGTGTGTGTGTGTGTGTGTGTGTGTGTGTGTGTGTGTGTGTGTGTGTGTGTGTGTGTGTGTGTGTGTGTGTGTGTGTGTGTGTGTGTGTGTGTGTGTGTGTGTGTGTGTGTGTGTGTGTGTGGTCGCTTTCACCCGTGTGTCCTGTGTATGTGACCTCACCCCGTGTATGTGACCTCACTCCACCAAGCTCAACGACAAACCTGAATTGGAAAATCAATGGTTCGTTGTTCTCCCGCATTTTATAACCTGACATTAATTTTAACATGCATTTCTAAATCCGCAGATCGATCTACCGTGAAGGGAACAGCTGATGACGGTTAATGCAGCCAGTGGCCGAGACCCTGGTAAGAGTTGTGTTTTTATTAGGGGTTTCATGCTTTGTATTTCACGCTAGTGCGCACATATGTATCTGTCTGAGATCAACCTTGTCTTTCCACGTTCCAGGGCTCCGATGACCCACGACGAGGCGAGCAGCAGTGTGACCTGGTTGATGGGCGAGTTGGGATAATTGTTATCCCACATTGTGATCTCGTCCACTTCTGGGTTGTGCTGCTTCTTTTGCTTCGAACGCATCACCAAACAACGCCAGTCGCGTCGTCCGGCTTCGAGCAAAGTGGAATTTGTGTGAGTTTACCTGACGCACGGCATGGATATCTTTTGGCTTGCTTTCTCCGGCTCTGGGAGCACTTTCTATTTCATACAATAAAAACTCACAAATTGTAGCCAAAAGTTACAAGCAATTGTAAATCCACTTTCCACAATAATTTTGTATCCAGTTACAATTTTTGTAGCTGGCTACAATAGAGCTGAAAATGTTTCGATGGCACGATTTTCTTTCGCTTAGGCAACCATGAAAACGCATGTTTGATAAAATTAGTTTCCAATAAATTGCTTGTAGAGATGATAAACATTATTTAAAAAATCGGGCCCGGGTCAAATGATTGATCAACAATCAAATTGTATCGAGTTAGGACGGTCCCACCGGTGTGCACCCAGCTACAATTTTTCTCTTTCTTACAATGCGAGTTACAAAATTTTCTTTTGTAGCTGGATACAATTGTACCCAGTTACAATTGTAACTTCTTACAATTGTATCACTCACAATTGTAACTGCGTCAAGTGGCTTTTGTACCTGGGTACAAATTGTAGCGTTTTTTTGTAAGAACTTACAATTTGTATGAAATAGAAAGCGCTCCCTGTTCTGCTTTATTTGTTTTTTTGTTTTGCATGTTACTTGCATGAAACAAGAAAATGACCTGAATGAAAAAAGTGGAATTGTTGACCATTGGTGTTTTCTCAGCTTTTTTCATCCTTCAGTGTGGATCTGCCCGTTTCGATCTACCTTCGTAGACGGCCACTGCACACGAAGTCATCGCCAGTGCGAGTGCATCAGATAGCCGCACTTCAATTTTTGCGGGCCCGCATTACCTCGGCCCGCAACCCGCAACCCGCAACCCGCATGCATTGTGAAGGCCGCCTAAATCACGCACAAGATCGGTTATGAGTTTTTTTTGAGATCACGTGATCATGGGAGTTTGACGATTACTTCATGTAACCACGTTTTTTCCCAACATGAGCGTTTTCCAATTTTTTGGGGGCATATTTTGGTCATCTGGGCGTTTTAAAAAAACCGTTTTTAAAAAAACGGTTTTTTAAAGAAAACCATTTTTTGAAGAAAAAAACGTTTTTTGCCCAACCCTGACTGTCGCATGCATCCAGTGCGGCATCAATCCGATGATTGGGCATGCCGCAGATCAGACAGGTATGGCTGATGACAGTGCCTTGGTGGTGCACCAGGACATCGTCAGATGAATATACATGAATATGTCCGATTATTAGAGAATAAATCCCCATTCAAAAGCATTTTAGGTGGTATTTCTGGGCAGTAACTTTGTCAGATTCAGGTCAGTGCCAGTGAATAACAGAGCCCCCGGAATACAGCACCCCCAAAGAATTAACACTACGCTTCTCCTTTTTTATCAATACTTGGTTTTACGGTTCTTGATTAATCGTTATCGTTCCTCCGGTTGCGTATCATTACGGTCCAGTGCTCATTAGGGTCCAGCGCGCATTAGGGTCCCATGCTACACTTGGGTCCAGTAGCGTTAGGGTCCATAGCATTAGGGTCCACCCGTCGTTAGGGTCCATAGCATTAGGGTCCACCCCTCAGTAGGGTCCATAGCATTAGGGTCCACCCCTCAATAGGGTCCATAGCATTAGGGTCCACCTGACAAAGTGTAGCAGTAGGGTCCACTGACCATTAGGGTCCATAGCATTAGGGTCCACCTGACAAAGTGTAGCAGTAGGGTCCACTGACCATTAGGGTCCATAGCATTAGGGTCCACATGACAAAAGTGTAGCAGTAGGGTCCACTGACCATTGGGGTCCATACGATTATGGTCCATCACGTTGAAAGTGCGTCCGGCGTGCGATCGCAATAATTTATGTGATATATACCAACCATACCAATGGATAACAAATTGATCATGCCAGTCGCTATGCAACATCGCCATTCTCGGAACTTTCTTTTTGTGCTCTAGTAAATTTCTAATTTCGTTGCCTCATGCATTCTTACAAACGCAGGGAAACTCCCATTCGAAGTCGAAACAGGCAACAAGCTCAACACACAGTGATAAGGCCACGCAGCTGACACACACAACTTGTGTGACTGAAACATTCGAAACGCACACGAGCCAGCTGCGTGGGTTGTTGACTGTGTGTTGAGCTTGTTGCCTGCTTCGACTTCGAACGGGAGTTTCCTGCGTCTGTAAAAATGCATGAGGCAACGAAATTGGTAACTTACTATACATATGTATTTTGTATTGTCACACATTTTGTGAATTTCCGTCATATATTCGCAGTGCGCGTTTCATAGTGTGTTCCATGTAACTCGTTTCTGCCAATATAAGCTTATAGCATGCACAAGACATTTTCAGTGCGGCCGATTTAAAGAAAGCGCCACCCTGACCCAACAGCACTGCCGCGCTTCTTTAATCACCGATCACAATGCCATTGTGAACTGTGGACCCTAATGCCATGGACCTAAGTGGTCACTAATGCTATGGGTGTAAGTGGCCAGTGGACCCTACTGCTACACTTTTGTCAGGTGGACCCTAATGCTATGGACCCTAATGGTCAGTGGACCCTACTGCTACACTTTGTCAGGTGGACCCTAATGCTATGGACCCTAATGGTCAGTGGACCCTACTGCTACACTTTGTCAGGTGGACCCTAATGCTATGGACCCTATTGAGGGGTGGACCCTAATGCTATGGACCCTACTGAGGGGTGGACCCTAATGCTATGGACCCTAACGACGGGTGGACCCTAATGCTATGGACCCTAACGCTACTGGACCCAAGTGTAGCATGGGACCCTAATGCGCGCTGGACCCTAATGAGCACTGGACCGTAATGATACGCAACCGTTCCTCCCCGTGAAATAAGGAGAGATTCAGGTTCACGTTTTGCTCCAGACCAGAGATCGGAATACGAGCGACTAATTATACGGAAATCCACCCGATCGAGCACGCGTCCACGAGAGATACAGCCGTTTTTCGTCGTGGCTGTGTGTTTTATTTGATTCAGGCTGGTGCCTAAGCCTAAGCCAAAGCCTAACCGCAAGCCTAAGCCTAAGCCTGAAATAGAAGCCTAAAGCTTAACTATGGGACTATGCTTAAGCACACACAAAACGGGTGGATTTCCGTATAATTAGTCAATCTTATCGGACGATATCGGAATAGGAAACGGGCCGGGTAAAGTCGGCCCGGCCCGGTCCGCCGGTCGGCGAAAAGTCCGGCCCGGCCCGGCCCGGTGGAGGGCTGCAGGTCGGCTCGGCCCGGCCCGTTTTGGCTTGAGGTCGGCCCGGCCCGGTCAGCCAATTTTCAAGGGCCGAAAACTGAAAAAGTCCAAAAAGCTGAAAAAAATTCGAAAATTTTCTGCAGAATCCTTGTTTTCACTGTTGCAGCTGGGGGAAGGGGGTAGGTAGGTAGATTGACGCGCCATCCTGATGCAGTACGTAAGTCGCCGCCCCGGCTGGTACAGTTGTAAGTATAATTTTTGGCTCAAAATGGTTTAAAATCGGTATTTTTCACTCCATACAGGCGAAAAATCGCGCGAAATTAGCGCTTAAGACTACATTCTCATCAATTTGTATACATAAAATTTTGTTCCCGGATGACCCCCCTAGCTCGGCCGGTCGGTACAGTAAGTACAGGTAGCAGTGTAGTTCCTTGGGGGGTAGGGGAGGGGGGTCCCCCCAGTGTAGTGGCTGGGGGGGGATGGGGGGCATTCCCCCCCCTAAGGAGTAGGTACCTTGCAACCACCCCTTGGGGGGGATGGGGGGGAAGGGTAGGTGCCAGTGTAGTTCCTGGGGGGGGGGGGGGGGGGGGGTCCCCCCCCCCCCTAAGGTACACTAACCGCCGCGACCAAGGTACACTAGTACACTAACCGCCGCGTCAGGTACACTAACCGCCTCAACTTTTGCCTAAAATGGCCATTTTTAGGCCTAAAATGGGCATTTTTAGGCCTAAAATGTGTGATTTTTAGGTCAATGTTCTCAAAAGTCGCCAAAATACCCTTGTTCTGAAGAATTTTTTCCAAAAAAAGGTAAAAATAGGTCAAATTTTCTACCTCAAAAAGTGACTTTTTCCTGATTTTGGGTCTTCCCCCCCCCTTCCCCCCCCAGGGAGGTACACTAACCGCCTCACGGAAAAAAGGGGTAGGTACACTAACCGCCGCGCCGGACCAGGAACTACACTGGTAGGTGCCTTGCAACCACCCCGGAGGGTACCTTGCAACCATCAATTTATGGTTTTTATAGGCGAAAATGGGTGTTTTTCGACCTCAAAACCCCAAAAATCGCGCGCTCCGCGCGCAAACCTCCATATAATAGGTATTTCAGGCAAATTTTCGGCCAAAATGCAAAAAAAAAACCAATTTTTCGGCCAAATTTGCAGTATAATGCATGCAAAAAACACCCTTTTTTCGGACCTCAGGGGTACCTTGCAACCTCCCGGAGGCTGGGTAGGGGGGTACCTTGCAACCATCTGGATCCATCCCCCCCAAGGGTACCTTGCAACCATCTGCCTGCCACTACACTGGTCCCCCCTAAGGTACACTACACTAACCGCCGCCACCAAGGTTCACTAGTACACTAACCGCTCCGCCAGGTGCGCTAGCTAACCGTCTCAATTTTTGCCTAAAATAGGCATTTTAGGCCTAAAATGAGCATTTTTAGGCCTAAGATGGGTGACTTTAGGTTAATGTTGTCAAAAGTCGCCAAAATACCCTTTTTATGGAGATTTTTTCCAAAAAGGGGCAAAAAATCGGTTAAATTTTCTACCGTAAAAACCTAAATAGAGCCCCCCCGGAATAGAGCCCCCTGAAGCCCCCCGGAGAGCCCCCTCGGATATAGCGACCCCGGGAGGGCCCCCCCAGAAGCGAAAATAACACCGAGAACGCTCCCCCAACGAAATATTTTTAAAAGGGGGGAGAGTGTTAGATAGAGCCCCCCTTTGTTTGAGGTTTTAACGGTAAGTGCACCACCTCCCCCCCCCAACACTTTCACCCCCTATAGTACAGACCACCCCCCCCCCCAAGAGGCCACCGTGCCCCCCCCCCCCCCCCCAAAACCCAAAGGAAAGGGGTAGGTACACTAACCGCCGCGCCGGACCAGGAACTACACTGCTCCAGAGTACCTCCAACACTGACCCATACCATACCCAGACCCAGTGCTGTGGCTACTTTTGCGGGGCGGGTAGGGTACATAGGTGGAAAAATCCGGGGCGGGTAGGTGGTAGCAGTGGTGTAGCTACCCAGGCGGGGCGGCAACCTACTGTACCACCCAAAATGCGGGGCGGCAACCTACCTACTGTACCAGCCGAGCTAGGGGGGGGGTCGTACCACTTGGGGGGGGGGTCATCTGGAAACCGAAATTTTTTATGTCTAAATACTGAAGAAAGTGTGGCCTAAAACACTAATTTCGCGCGCAGCGCGCGATTTTTCGCCTATTTGCAGACAAATATGCTAATTTTATGCAATTTTAAGCCAAAAATGAATGTTTTGGGTGAAAAGTTAGGTGGGGCGGCAACCTACCTACTGTACCAGGGGAGGGGCGGCAACCTACCTACTGTACCAGGCGATGGGGCGGCAACCTACCTACTGTACCTTGGGGGGGGGGACCCCCCCCCCCCCCCCCCCAGCCACACCATTGGGTGGTAGTGTACCTGGGATCTTGGGGGGGGAATCCGGTTGTGGGGGGGAGGGGGGGGGTTAGGGGGGTAGCGTACCAGGCCGGGGCGGGTAGGGTACCCTTGGGGGGACCCCCCACCCCCCCCCCGCCCCAGCCACAGCACTGCCCAGACCTTTGCATTGCAATCAACCTACTGTGCCACCAAAAAAGCCTGCCTGCAATCAACCTACTTACCAGTGTAGTTCCTGGTCCGGCGTGGCGGTTAGTGTACCTACTACCCCTTTTTTCCGTGCGGCGGTTAGTGTACCTCCCTGGGGGGCAATGGTGTAGCTGGGGGGGGGGAGTGGGGGGTCCCCCCCCCCGAGGTACAGTAGGTAGGTTGCCGCCCCTCGCCTGGTACAGTAGGTAGGTTGCCGCCCCTCCCCTGGTACAGTAGGTAGGTTGCCGCCCCACCTAACTTTTCACCCAAAACATTCATTTTTGGCTTAAAATTGCATAAAATTAGCATATTTGTCTTCAAATAGGCGAAAAATCGCGCGCTGCGCGCGAAATTAGTGTTTTAGGCCACATTTTCTTCAGTATTTACACATAAAAAATTTCGGTTTCCAGATGACCCCCCCAAGTGGTACGACCCCCCCCTAGCTCGGCTGGTACAGTAGGTAGGTTGCCGCCCCGCATTTTGGGTGGTACAGTAGGTTGCCGCCCCGCCTGGGTAGCTACACCACTGCTGGGGGGAAGACCCAAAAAAGTCACTTTTTGAGGTAGAAAATTTGACCGATTTTTAGCCCTTTTTGGAAAAAATTCTTCATAAAAAGGGTATTTTGGCGACTTTGACAACATCGACCTAAAACTCACCCATTTTAGGCCTAAAAATGCCCATTTTAGGCCTAAAATTGCCTATTTTAGGCAAAAATTGAGGCGGTTAGTGTACCTGGCGCGGCGGTTAGTGTACTAGTGTACCTTGGTCGCGGCGGTTAGTGTAGTGTACCTTAGGGGGGACCAGTGTAGTGGCAGGCAGATGGTTGCAAGGTACCCTTGGGGGGGATGGATCCAGATGGTTGCAAGGTACCCCCCTACCCAGCCTCCGGGAGGTTGCAAGGTACCCCTGAGGTCCGAAAAAAGGGTGTTTTTTGCATGCATTATACTGCAAATTTGGCCGAAAAATTGGTTTTTTTTTTGCATTTTGGCCGAAAATTTGCCTGAAATA
>JASAMV010008406.1:0-15247 GCA_030248065.1 Rhynchonema sp. JSB1_4
CGATCAAAGTCCGTTAATCATAGTCACATCGTACTCACCTATCTTATGATCTGGTCGGTGTCCACTGCACAATGCTTCGTTCTAGTCCAGTTGGCGCTGCATGTGGAGATTTGCATCCTCCTGCCGGACGAGCAGAGTGAGCGCGTGTACTACGAGTTACCGACCGACGTTGTGGTGAAATCTGGTGCGGTGGCCGCTATCAACAAGCAACGGGATGAATCGGCACTGGTCTCTGCCAAAACGCTTCATCTGTACTGTGAGTGAAGCCACGCCTAATCTGATGCCAAACCAACGTGATTCAGTCACGTACTGACATTTACTTCACACACGCAAATCCACGCAATCCAAACGGCATGAAACTGGTGGAGCTGAAAGACGACTGTCAGCTGATTGGCTTCGCGAAGAAGCCAGAGCGTCGCTTCCTTTCGGGTCACTGCTCGACGCTGCGACTGTTCGTCAAAATGACCGATTTACTGTGATACAGATTGATCCTCCAATTGATTTGGTTCGTAACCGGATTTGTTGTTGGGTACAACATACACACGTACAAACATACACATACAATATAGCACTGGCACATAAACAAATTCGGTACGAACGTCAACATGCGTTCCATTTAGTTGAATTTTATCCACAGTTTACCTTCCTCCCGTTCAGCCATTTTTGTGATTCGCATCCACCACTATACATATTTGTGATTCCACACCATTCGTGCCATGCCATGCAAAGTGCGTGCTCACCTCACCATATCTACACATACCAGTGAAAAGCATTTCCACGTTCTCGAGTACATTGCCGACCGAGCGGCCCACTGATTATAAAATAAAACGAAAGAGTTATTTGGAGTTTCTTAAGTTTCTCAACCTATGCATTAGGAAAAGAACACACGAAGCGGTTTAGAAGGCAAAGCTCAATGCGCTGAAGACTTTCGGCTTTCACGACTTTCACACACGGCCTACACGAAACAACCCAACGTTTTTCCACTCAGTAGATTGTGGTGACTGCACTGCTAATCGTGGCTCTGCCCTCGCTATGCACAAATGTGACGGCACTCTGTTTACGATTTTCCTCAACAGCGTTGCTACGACAAAAGTAAGTTACTAGCTAACATAAAAAACGGATTGCGCATAACAGATGTAATGTTCACTGATTACCGAAACGGTACTAAATCAGATCAGTGGCTGCAAACTCAGATACAGAACAGATCAATCAATCGGAATCCGAGCTACTGACACCAGACACAATTTCACGACCACGGGGCATCGGCTCAACGACGTACAGCGCCAGTGCGAGCAGCCTTGATCACGTCATCCAGTTCGATCGAACTGCAATGACGTGATCGTCGAACTCGGTCCACTTGTCATGCACCATACTGTCGGTGACGTAGTGACCTGGAAAATTGTGCAGCATAGTGGCAAAATAACAGAAAATTTTTTCGGTGCCCGACATTGTGAATACCTGTCAATGGGCATGATAACTAATGTAGGTGGCTTTCGGTCCGGCACCTGACAGATGTTGCTCACGTACGTATGTTGTGTGAACAGAGCAAAATAGTACCGTACCCCTGTTCTTGACGACAACGGCTGGAATGTGGACAGCGACACCGGTCAGTCGATAAAACCACACTTCTGCTACGGACAAGCCCAACAGATAGATCGATTCATCCAGTCGATCGGCACATTAACGCGAGCACCATCGACAGCCGATCGATTGATTGTAACAACGAAGTATCTGCAAATACGATCATTCACATCGGTCACACGCTTGAAGTGATTGCTACTACACTACACGTGCATTCCTTGCCTACAAATGTACCCAAAAGTGGGTGTGGCAATGCTGAAGTTGAGTGTAATGCAAAAACAGTAAACATACTCGGGCGAATTCAAAAGCAGTCGAGCTCGGCTCAGTCAGTGTCCTGTGACGGCACATAACACAGCTGCCGTCAGCGGGCACCACTGGTCCGTCGTAGAACAGACTGTGCTTGATGGCTTCGATGAGCGTGTCGTCATTATTCACACCACTTGCTTGCAACATGTGGGTCAACTCGGTGTCTTCTCTGGCATCGGACAGGGCCAAACGTGCATGACACGCATGACACACGGTGTAGGTGTGCAGGCGCTGGGTTGAGCAAGTAGGTCAGGAACTCGTGTGCGTCCTTCTCCCTGAATTTACAAGACAATTTTTGGTTTGTTTTTTGTTGGGGTAAACTTGACTTCGGGTTGACCCAATTAGGTCACGATAGCTAAGGCCGATCTCACAATGCAAGCGCGTTAGCGTGTTAGCGCTAGTTAGCGTGCGAGATGCGCACGCTTTTGCACTCACAATGGAAAAAGCTGATTAGCGCGTTAGCGCGTTAGCGTGCGACCAAGTTTTCTGGCACGCTAACGCGCTGATCCGCAACGCGCTTTTGCACTCACAATGCAAAGCTGATTAGCGCGTTCGCGCGTTAGCGTGCACGCTCAACGCGCTTTTCGTGATTAGAAAACTGGTTCTAATTTTTTTGCGCGTCAGCACCGGGGGTGCATGTACAGTAGTTTATAATTTTTTTAAAAATGATGTACACATGGGGAAGTGCTGCGAAACATTTTTCTTGTCATTTTTTGTGTGGTATTGCCCGTCTCTTGTGAAGAAGAGGTGTGCACATGTGCTTGCTTTGCATTATCAAAGGAAGACAAAAACAGAACGTTTTCCCGGATCCGCTGCACTGTGCTTGCTCTGGCGCTGCTGATTACAATGTGACCATCAAATCGTAGAAAAGTCAAACCGAAATGTTTGACATGAAACTCGATTACGAGAATTTACAATAAAATCTCTCTCATGACTTCAATCTCCATTTTGTATGTATGATAATAATTTCATTTCCGCGGAACAGCAATATGCACATCAACAACAGTTGCACATAAACGCATCAAATTATACACATGCGGGGTGGCCGACAGACGACGTGAAAATTTGGTCACCACAACAGGCACAAAATGCAAATCGGATCAGACAAGAAATCAGTCATGTTTTGTCATGGGTTGAAGTACTGGTATTTTCTTTTTGCCGAATCCGGTACCGTGGCGAACCGGTGCTCGCGAATTAGCGGACGGCTGCCGATGTCGTCCGATGTTTCAAGAAACTGTGCTTCATACATGATTTGACCGATTTTCATCTTGACCCAAGTGATTGAGGCAGCTGGCAGTTTCTCGAGATCTTTGTTGCTGCAGGAGAAATCGTTTTCTTCGCTGATCTTTTGTTACTCACTCCTTTGCTCGTTTTCAAGTTATTCTGTATGATGTCACATTAGCAGCTGTCCTTGTTTGTTGAAAACTGTAATTAGAAACCTGTCAGAAAAAAAATGCAAAACATGACAATTCGTGTGTTGGCGACACAAAAAAGCAGACAAGCAATACAATTCAATGAAAAAGCGAAACAAAAAATTCTGCACTCGGAACATGCCCGGATTAAATTTCCATTGTGAGTGCAAACGCGTTTTGCTGATTAGCGTTTCAGCGCGTTGGCGCGTTAGCGTGTCGCTGATAAGCGCGCGCGCTAACGCGCTTCTCAATTTCCATTGTGAAAGCTAAAAGCGTGCGTGAAAAAGCGTGCACGCTAATCAGCAACACGCTACGCGCCAACGCGCTAACACGCTAACGCGCTGCATTGTAGTATCGGCCTAAGGTGGAATTTACGCCAAAAGCCATGGCGGTGCTGAGAATTCGCGGCAGTCCGCCTATACAGATTGATCTGATCATTGGAATTTGACACGGCTTACGGGCTGAAAATTACGCAGAATTAATGCTAGCATTGAGTGAGTTTTTACGCTGGCCATAGTCAAACTGATCACAGTCACTCAAATCGTGGTCGTCGTTCATCAGATTATTTATCAGTCGTTTCAGCTCGGTCATTGTTTGCTCCTTGTCACGATTGGACGCCAGGTGGTAAGTATACTGTTGTCATAGTCCATCTATCATCGTCCACTTGTTGGAACCATGTATAGCTACTGAATGCAATTTTTTGGTATAGTTTTCCGTTTTATAGTCAGAGGCGGCGTGTATACAAAATGTTTCAACGCTTGAAAACAGCAGTTATCGTCGTGGATGATATAACCAACAGGTTGACAACGTGGCTCCAAACATCGCGCGACGATGACTGCTGTTGCGATGAAACATTTGCTGTATACTTTCTTTGGACCGAGAATAAAATGAAAGACTATATAAAATGGATTTTTATTCTAATAATTAACAACTGTGTTATATTGTAGGCAGTGTCGTCAGACATGCCATTTATGCCATTTATTTTTATGCACTATCAAGTGTTCCTATACGCAGCGTCATTTATACCACTTGTTGACTATTGCCTAAAATGCCCTTTATGCACAAAAATGCCATAAATGCCATAAATATAAATGGCATTGATGGCAATCATCAACAAGTGTCCACACACGCGTGCAGTTTACTTGTTTTCCTCAGGGTCAGGGAAATAGCGTACCTAACCCAGTTCAAACCTGAAGCTGATGACTAACATCAGAGATCGGAAGCGCGCCGGGTAAAGTCGGCCCGGCCCGGCCCGGTCGGCGAAAAGGCCGGCCCGGCCCTGGGAGGGCTGCAGGTCGGCCCGGCCCGGCCCGTTTGGTTGAGGTTGGCCCGGCCCGGCCCGGCCCGGTCAGCCAATTTTCAAGGGCTGAAAACCAGAGGTCGCAATGGGGGCCGGCCCGAGGCCGGGCCCGGCCGCGATTTTGGGCTTTTGGCTCGGGCCTGGGCCGGGCCGGGCCGGAGATTTGGAGGGTCGGGCCCGGGCCGGGGCGCCCGGCCCGAAGCTTCTGAAGTGACTTATTTTACTGAAAAAGTAAGGATTTTTTTGTCTAAAATACTAAAATTTCTGACGGATTCGGCAAGTGAGCAGAGGTCGCAATCGGGCCGGGGTTTGGCCGGCCCGGCCCGGCCCGAGCCCCCAATCTCCGGCCCGGCCCGGCCCGGCCCGACCCGTACCCCCAAACCCTCCGGCCCGGCCCGGCCCGAACCCCCAAATCTCCGGCCCGGCCCGGCCCGGCCCGGCCCGATTTTTTGGCTCAGATTTTAACCCAATTTTTGTCATAATTTTTGCGATTTTTTTAACCTATTTTTTGGTTGAAAACAACGGTGTTGCAGGGGTTGGGGTCCCCCTAGGTACAGTAGGTAGGTAGGTTGACGCTCCATCCTGGTACACTATGTAGGTCGCCGCCGGGCGGCTAGTACAGTAAGTTGCGATTTTTGGCTCAAAATGGGTATATAAAAAATCGGTACTTTTCACTCCAAATTGGCGATAAATCGCCGCGCTACGCGCGAAATTAGGGTTTTAGAGCACATTTTATTTCAAAATTTCGACCGAAAAAATTTTGTTCCCCCTTAGCCCGGCCGGTACCCCCCCCAACCCCCACCCGCCCACAAAAGCTCCCATTGATAGGCGGCCAACGCTAGGTCCCTGCCGTCCAGCCAACTAGAAGCCAAAGCAAAGACTCAGCACACCAAAACACACATTTCTTGGGTGAGGTACTGTAGGTTGCCGCCCCGCCTGGGTAGCCACACCACTGGTTGAAAATACATTGTTTTCCATGAAATGGTCGTCAGATAGAGACAATACTGATCACTTACTTGCCGAATCCGTCAGAAATTTTAGTATTTTTGACAAAAAAATCCCTACATTTTCAGTAAAATAAGTCACTTCAGAAGCTTTCGGGCCGGGGTGCCCGGCCCGGCCCGGCCCGACCCTCCAAATCTCCGGCCCGGCCCGGCCCGGCCCGAGCCAAAAGCCCAAAATCGCGGCCCGGCCCGGCCCGGCCCGGCCCGAGGTCGGGCCGGCCCGATTGCGACCTCTGCAAGTGAGTGATCAGTATTGTCCAGTGGGTGTAGCTACCCAGGCGGGGCGGCAACCTACTGTACCACCAAAAATGTGGGGGTGGGAAAGGCAACCTACCCAGAGGTCGCAATCGGGCCGGGTTTGGCCGGCCCGGCCCCGCCCGCGCCCCCCAAACTCCCGCCCCGCCCCGCCCCGCCCCCCCCGGACCCCCAAATCCCCGGCCCGGCCCGGCCCGAACCCCCAAATCTCCGGCCCGGCCCGGCCGGGCCCGAATTTTTGGCTCAGATTTTAACCCAATTTTTGTCATAATTTTTGCGATTTTTGAATCTATTTTTTTGGTTGAAAATTCATTGTTTTCCATAAAAAAGTCGCCAGATAGACAATACCAATGGTGTGGCTGGGGGTCCCTCCTAGGTCCAGTAGGTAGGTAAGGTCGATGACGCGCCATCCTGGTACAGTAGGTAGGTCGCCGCCCCCGGCTGGTACAGTAGGTTGCTATTTTTGGCCCAAAATGGTATAAAATCGATATTTTTCACTCCAAATAATCGAAAAATCGCGCGAAATGAGGGTTTTAGAGTGCATTTGCATCTAAATTTAGAGACAAAAATTTTTGTTCCCCCCTAGCTCGGCCGGTACAGTAGGTAGGTCGATCGCAGGCCTTTCTTGGTGGGGAGAGGGTTTTAGGGTAGTACTTGGGGGGGGGGGGGGGGGGGGGTCCCCCAAATTTATCTTGATCGTTAAGATTTTTTGATTTCATTTATTTATTGTTAACTATTATGGGCAAATTATTTATCGTCAAAATCTGGGGATATTATTATCGTCAACATTTTGACCCCAAAATGGGTTTGCCTCAAAATGGCTCAAAATCGGTACTCAGCAAAATCGGCGCGCTACGCGCGCATTTAGACATCTTAGTACATTTTCATTAATATTTACACATTATTACCTACTTAGTAACATATACTATACCTTATTTTTGCGACCCCCCCCCACCATATCTATCGTCAACAAGTTTGGGCGACCCCCCCCCTTTGACTTGGGGTCATTATCTATCGGTCACACATTTTGGGTCCCCCCTAGGGAAGTAGGTAGGTAGGTTGACGCTCCGTCTTGGTACATAACAGTAGGTAGGCTCCGCCGCCCGGCGGCTGGTACAGTAAGTTGCGATCTTTGGCTCAAAATGGCATAAAATCGGCATTTTTTCACTGCAAATAGGCGAAAAATCGCGCGCTACGCCCGAAATGAGCGTTTTAGAGCGCATTTTCATCAATATTTAGACCTAAAAATTTTTATCCGCCCCCACCCCCTAGCTCGGCCGGTCGGTACAGTAGGAGCTCTAGGAGGTAGTCAGAGGTCGCAATCGCGATTTTGGGCTTTTCGCTCGGGCCGGGCCGGGCCGGGCCGGGCACCCCGGCCCGAAGCTTCTGAAGTGACTTATTTTACTGAAAAAAGTAGGGTTTTTTTTGTCAAAAACACTAAAATTTCTGACGGATTCAGCAAGTAAGTGATCAGTATTGTCCAGTGGTGTGGCTACCCAGGTGTGCAATCAACTTACTCAGTGTAGTACTTGGCCAGGGTGTTGACGATAGATAGATTGGGACCCGAAATGTGTTGACGATAGATAGATGACCCAAGTCCGAAATCTGGGGGGGGGGGGGTCGACCCAAACTTGTTGACGATAGATAGATGGTGGGGGGGGGTCGCCAAAAATCAAGGTATAGTATAGTGTACTAAGTAGGTAATAATGTGTAAATATTAATGAAAATGTACTAAGATGTACTAAATCCGCGCGTAGCGCGCGATTTTTTGCCTATTTGGGACAAAAATACCGATTTTGAGCCATTTTGAGGCAAAAATACCCATTTTGGGGTCGAAATGTGTTGACGATAGATAGATTGTTCCCAGAATTTGTTGACGATAGATAGATTTGCCCATAAGTGTTGACGATAGATAGATGAAATCAAAAAGTGTTGACGATAGATAGATGAATTTGGGGGGGGGGCCGCCCCCCCACCCCCCCCCCCCCAGTACTACCCTGAACTTACTGTACCACCAGAAAGGCCTGCAATCAACCTACCTACTGTACCGGCCGAGCTCGGGGGGACCAAAAATTTTTGTCTCTAAATTTAGATGCAAATGCACTCTAAAACCCTCATTTCGCGCGATTTTTCGATTATTTGGAGTGAAAAAATATCGATTTTATACCATTTTGGGCCAAAAATAGCAACCTACTGTACCAGCCGGGGGCGGCGACCTACCTACTGTACCAGGATGGCGCGTCATCGACCTTACCTACCTACTGTACCTAGGAGGGACCCCCAGCCACACCATTGGTATTGTCTATCTGGCGACTTTTTTATGGAAAACAATGAATTTTCAACCAAAAAAATAGATTCAAAAATCGCAAAAATTATGACAAAAATTGGGTTAAAATCTGAGCCAAAAATTCGGGCCGGGCCGGGCCGGGCCGGAGATTTGGGGGTTCGGGCCGGGCCGGGCCGGAGATTTGGGGGTACGGGTCGGGCCGGGCCGGGCCGGGCCGGAGATTTGGGGGCTCGGGCCGGGCCGGGCCGGCCAAACCCGGCCCGATTGCGACCTCTGGGTAGGTTGCCTTTGCCACCCCACATTTTTGGTGGTACAGTAGGTTGCCGCCCCGCCTGGGTAGCTACACCACTGGACAATACTGATCACTCACTTGCAGAGGTCGCAATCGGGCCGGCCCGACCTCGGGCCGGGCCGGGCCGGGCCGGGCCGCGAGTTTGGGCTTTTGGCTCGGGCCGGGCCGGGCCGGGCCGGAGATTTGGAGGGTCGGGCCGGGCCGGGCCGGGCACCCCGGCCCGAAGCTTCTGAAGTGACTTATTTTACTGAAAATGTAGGGATTTTTTTGTCAAAAATACTAAAATTTCTGACGGATTCGGCAAGTAAGTGATCAGTATTGTCTCTATCTGACGACCATTTCATGGAAAACAATGTATTTTCAACCAGTGGTGTGGCTACCCAGGCGGGGCGGCAACCTACAGTACCACCAAAAATGTGGGACGGCAACCTACCTACTGTACCGGCCGGGCTAAGGGGGAACAAAATTTTTTCGGTCGAAATTTTGAAGAAAATGTGCTCTAAAACCCTAATTTCGCGCGTAGCGCGGCGATTTATCGCCAATTTGGAGTGAAAAGTACCGATTTTATATACCATTTTGAGCCAAAAATCGCAACTTACTGTACTAGCCGCCGGGCGGCGACCTACATAGTGTACCAGGATGGAGCGTCAACCTACCTACCTACTGTACCTAGGGGGGACCCCAACCCCTGCAACACCGTTATTTTCAACCAAAAAATAGGTTAAAAAAATCGCAAAAATTATGACAAAAATTGGGTTAAAATCTGAGCCAAAAAATCGGGCCGGGCCGGGCCGGGCCGGGCCGGAGATTTGGGGGTTCGGGCCGGGCCGGGCCGGAGGTTTGGGGGTACGGGTCGGGCCGGGCCGGGCCGGGCCGGAGATTTGGGGGCTCGGGCCGGGCCGGGCCGGCCAAACCCGGCCCGATTGCGACCTCTGCTCACTTGCCGAATCCGTCAGAAATTTTAGTATTTTTGACAAAAAAATCCTTACTTTTTCAGTAAAATAAGTCACTTCAGAAGCTTCGGGCCGGGCACCCCGGCCCGGCCCGACCCTCCAAATCTCCGGCCCGGCCCGGCCCGGCCCGAGCCAAAAGCCCAAAATCGCGGCCGGGCCCGGCCTCGGGCCGGCCCGATTGCGACCTCTGGTTTTCAGCCCTTGAAAATTGGCTGACCGGGCCGGGCCGGGCCGGGCCGACCTCAAGCCAAAACGGGCCGGGCCGGGCCGACCTGCAGCCCTCCACCGGGCCGGGCCGGACTTTTCGCCGACCGGGCCGGGCCGGGCCGACTTTACCCGGCCCGTTTCCGATCTCTGAGTGTTAGTCATCAGCTTCAGGTTTGAACTGGGTTAGGTACGCTATTTCCCTGACCCTGAGGAAACAAGTAAACTGCACGCGTGTGTGGACACTTGTTGATGATTGCCATAAATGCCATTTATATTTATGGCATTTATGGCATTTTTGGCATAAAGGGCATTTTAGGCAATAGTCAACAAGTGGTATAAATGACGCTGCGTATAGGACACTTGTTGATAGTGCATAAGAATAAATGGCATAAATGGCATGTATAAACAACGCTGCGTACAATATAACACAGTTGTTGACTGTGTTGATAAAAATGCCATTTATATAGTCTTTCATTTTATTCTCGGTCCAAAGAAAGTATACAGCAAATGTTTCATCGCAACAGCAGCCATCAAGTCACACGCATGTTTCGAGCCACGTTGTCGACCTGTTGGTTATATCATCCACGACGATGACTGCTGTTTTCAAGGCGTTGAAACATTTTCTGTATACCGCGCCGCCTCTGGGCTGTTATAAAACGGAAAGACTATACCAAAAATACATACAGTAGGTATACATGGTTGCCAACAAGTGGACAATGATAGATGGACTATGACAACAGTATACTTACCACCTGGCGTCCAATCGTGACAAGGAGCAACAGATGACCGAGCTGAAACGACTGGTGGATGATCTGATGAACGACGGCAGCGAGTAAGTGATGTGATCAGTTTGACTATGGCCAGCGTAGAGAACTTCACTCAATGCTAGCATTAATTCTGCATTGAGATTTCAGCCCGTAAGCCAGTATCAAATTCAATGATCAGATCAATCTGTATGAGCAGACTGCCGCGATCTCCTGACCACCATGTTTGGGCGTAAAGTCCACCTTAGGCCGATCTCACAATGCAGCGCGTTAGCGTGTTAGCGCGTTGGCGCATTAGCGTGTTGCTGATTAGCGTGCACGCTTTTCACGCACGCTTTTGCACTCACAATGGAAATTAGAAAAAGCGCGTTAGCGCGCGCGCTTATCAGCGACACGCTAACGCGCCAACGCGCTAAAACGCTAATCAGCAAAACGCGTTTGCACTCACAATGGAAATTTAATCCGGGCATAGTTCAGTGCAGAATTTTTTGTTTCGTTTCATTGAATTGTATTGCTTGTCTGCTTTTTTGTGTCGCCAACACACGAATTGTCATGTTTTGCATTTTTTTTCTGACAGTTCTGATTACAGTTTTCAACAACGAACAAGGACAGGCTATAATGTGACATCATACAGAATGACTTGAAAACAGGCAGAGATGAGTAACAAAGATCCAGCGAAGAAACAACGTCGTTCTATGCAGCAACAAAGATCTCGAGAAACTGCCAGCTGCCTCAATCGCTTGGGTCAAGATGAAAATCGGTCAAATCATGTATGAAGCACAGTTTCTTGAAACATCGGACAACATCGGCAGCCGTCCACAATCATCGGCGAGCACCAGTTCGGCCACGGTGCCGGATTCGGCAAGCAAAGAATACCAGTACTTGCAACCCATGACAAAACATGACTGATTTTGCTTGTCTGACTGGATTGCATTTTGTGCTGTTGTGGTGACCAAATCTTCACGTCGTCTGTCGCCACCCGGCATGTGTATAATTTGATGCGTTTATGTGCAACTGTTGTTGATGTGCATATTGCTGTTCAGCAGAAATGAAATTATTATCATACATACAAAATGGAGATTGAAGTCATGAGAGAGATTTTATTGTAAATTCTCGTAATCGAGTTTCATGCAAACATTTCGGTTTGACTTTTCTACGATTTGATGGTCACATTGTAATCACAGCGCCAGAGCAAGCACAGTGCACGGATCCGGGAAACGTTCTGTTTTTGTCTTCCTTTGATAATGCAAAGCAAGCACATGTGCACACCTCTTCTTCACAAGAGACGGGCAATACCACACAAAAATGCAACAAAAATGTTTCGCAGCACTTCCCCATGTGTACATCATTTTAAAAAATTATAAACTACTGTACATGCACCCCCGGTGCTGACGCGCAAAAAAATTAGAACCAGTTCTAATCACGAAAAGCGCGTTAGCGTGCACGCTAACGCGCCAACGCGCTAATCAGCTTTGCATTGTGAGTGCAAAAGCGCGTTGCGGATCAGCGCGTTAGCGTGCCAGAAAACTTGGTCGCACGCTAACGCGCTAACGCGCTAATCAGCTTTTTCCATTGTGAGTGCAAAAGCGTGCGCATCTCGCACGCTAACGCGCTAACACGCTAACGCGCTTGCATTGTGAGATCGGCCTTAGCTATCGTGACCTAATTGGGTCAACCCGAAGTCAAGTTTACCCCAACAAAAAACAAACCAAAAATTGTCTGGTGAATTCAGGGAGAATGTTGCAGGACGCACACGAGTTCTGACCTACTTCCTGAACCAACTGCACGAAGAGGGTGTGGTGCAACTGGATGATTTGTTTGAGCAGCGCCTGCGCACCTACACCGTGTGTCATGCGTGTCACGCTCGTTTGCCCTGCCCGATGCCAGAGAAGACACCGAGTTGACCCACATTGCAAGCAAAAGTGGTCTGAAGAAGGACGACACGCTCATCGAAGCCATCAAGCACAGTCTGTTCTACGACGGACCAGTGGTGCCCGCTGACGGCAGCTGTATTATGTGCCGTCACAAGACACTGACTGAGCCGAGCCGACTGCTTTTGAATTCGCCCGAGTATGTTTACTGCTTTTGCATTACACTCAACTTCAGCATTGCCATACCCACTTTTGGGTACCACTTCAGCATTGCCATACCCACTTTTGGGTACATTTGTAGGCAAGGCATGCATGTGCAGTGTAGTAGCAATCACTTCAAGCGTGTGACCGATGCGAATGATCACATTTGCAGATACTTCGTTGTCACAATCAATCGATCGGCTGTCGATGGTGCTCGCGTTAATGTGCCGATCGATCTGAATGAATCGATCTATCTGTCGGTCGTGTCCGTAGCAGAAGTGTGCTTCTATCGTCTGACCGGTGTCGTTGTCCACATTCCAGCCGTTGTCGTCAAGAGCAGGGGTACAGTACTATTTTGCTCTGTTCACACATCATAGATACATGAGCAACATCTGTCAGGTGCCAAGCCGAAAGCCAGCTACGTTAGTTATCATGCCCATTGATGGGTATTCACAATGACATGCACCGAAAATTTTTTCTATTATTTTGCCATTTACGCTGCACAATTTTTCAGGTCACTACGTCACCTACAGTATGGTGCACGACAAGTGGACCGAGTTCGACGATCGCAGAGTGACCGAGACCAAACTGGATGACGTGATCAAGGCTGCTCGCACTGGCGCTGTACGTCGTTGAGCCGATGACCCGTGGTCGTGATATTGTGTCTGATGTCAGTAGCTCGGATTCCGATTGATTGATCTGTTCTGTATCTGAGTTTGTAGCCACTGATCTGATTTAGTACCGTTTCGGTAATCAGTGAACATTACATCTGTCATGCGCAATCCGTTTTTTTTATGTTAGTTTTCTCAGAGCAACGCTTTTGAGGAAACTCGTAAACAGAGTGTCGTCACATTGCATAGCGAGGGCAGAGCCACGATTAGCAGTGCAGTCACCACAATCTACTGAGTGGAAAAACAATGGTTTGTATTGTGTGGGCCGTGTGTGAAAGTCGTGAAAGCGTTCAGCGCATTGAGCTTTGCCTTCTAAACCGCTTCGTGCATTCTTTTCCTAGTGTATAGGTCGAGAAACTTAAGAAACTCCAAATAACTCTTTCGTTTTATTTTATAATCAGTGGGCCGCTCGGTCGGCATTGTACCCGAGAATGTGGAAATGCTTTCCACTGATATGTGTACATATGGTGGGTACGCACTTTGCATGGCATGGCACGTAGGGTGTGGAATCACAATATAGTGGTGGATGCGAATCACAAAGATGGCTGAAAGGGAGGAGGGTAAACTGTGGATAAAATTCAACTAAATGCAACGCATGTTGACGTCCGTACCGAATTTGTTTATGTGCCAGTGCTAAAGGAATAGTAGTGTGCATACTGTACCCAACAACAAATTCGGTTACGAACCAAACGGCGCTGGAGGATCGTTCTGTATCACAGTAAATCGGCCATTTTCACGAACAAGCGCAGTGTTGAGCAGTGACCCGAGAAGAAGCGACGCTCTGGCTTCTTCACAAAGCCAATCAGCTGACAGTCGTCTTTCAACTCCACCAATTTCATTTCGTTGGGATTTCGTGGATCTGCGTGTGTGAAGTAAATGTCAGTGCGTGACTGAATCACGTTGGTTTGGCATCAGATTAGGCGTGGCTTCACTCACAGTACAGATGAAGCGTTTTGGCAGAGACCAGTGCCGATTCATCCCGTTGCTTGTTGATAGCGGCCACCGCACCAGATTTCACCACAACGTCGGTCGGTAACTCGTAGTACACGCGCTCACTCTGCTCGTCCGGCAGGAGGATGCAAATCTCCACATGCAGCGCCAACTGGAATATAACGAAGCATTGTGCAGTGGACACCGACCACATGTTACAGTAGGTGAGTACGATGTGACTATGATTAACGGACTTCGATCGATTTGCCACCGTCGCCTTCAGCATTGGTCCCTGAGTTGGAATTCGAAGCATTTTGACCGCCGTGCACTCGTCGTCTTCCTCTGTCGCTTGACCAGTGCTGAAAACACTGTGAGCATGAAAATCGCACAACAACCATTCGGGCGCTCAACCAACCGAACACTGATAGGCGACAGCACGTTCTTCGCTTGAAGCATCAGGCGATACTCTTCGCCAATTCTGCACATCTGTTCCTTCAGCTCCGGGCAGATTTTCTAAAAAAATAAAATATAGCGCCACAATAATATGCTGCTTTCCAAAAGTGTAACAGTATTTTTAAA
Source organism: Rhynchonema sp. JSB1_4 (assembly GCA_030248065.1). Classification (NCBI taxonomy): domain Eukaryota; kingdom Metazoa; phylum Nematoda; class Chromadorea; order Monhysterida; family Xyalidae; genus Rhynchonema; species Rhynchonema sp. JSB1_4. The sequence continues at coordinate 14,614 of JASAMV010008406.1, forward strand.
ACTGACCTTGTCCAACAGGCCCTTTGCGCTGATCATCATCATTGCTTCTTCAATCAGACTGAAAGATTATATGTGTTTCTATTGCACTGGATGTCAATATCACAATGAAAAAAATTAACATCAATTCAAATCGTTCATAGTCTTTGTCGAATGACATATCCAGCTGCGGTGACGAGCAGATTTCGATGGTGGCCGGCGTTGGGGACTGTGCGCCTGACGGATTCTGATCTGCCAACACGGCAGAGAAGTAAGAATGATTTGGGCGTAGAGCTCACCGATGGAATGGTCGGTTGGGATGCTGGTGCCGGAGCGAACGGCCATCTGAAAACACTGTTGCGGCGTCTGCGTACAATCGCACTTTATTTTGCATACTATTACTGAGGGTTAATGCCCAAACACTAACGGTTTTGAGAATCATGCAGATCTTGCAGCGTAGACGAATCCACACGGAGCTCGTTTCGTGCATGACAAATGCACTCAAGCCCAGGTCTTGGTCGAGGAAAAAGAAGATTTTGATCAATTGCCCATAGTAGACGCTGACGATGAGGCCATGGATGTGATTGAACTCGTATCCTGGAATGAGAATATTCGTTTCCGGTAATGACAGCAAACATTGGAAGTAAAAATGGAAATG
>JASAMV010008407.1:0-14694 GCA_030248065.1 Rhynchonema sp. JSB1_4
AACATGCGACCACGCGAATCACCAATTTTGACACCGGACGATGACTACGACAACAACAATTATTGAGTTGATGTGCACGTAATAATAAAACAAACTATATACTGCGACTAACGATCGTCTCTGACGAGCATTTCGGGCGGTGTCCGTCCGTGATTCTTGAATGACGAATACGCAATGAAGCTGTGATGACAATCATCGGGTGCGAACCGAAATAGATCCAGTTCGTAATCGGTCAGATGTTGCGATCGCAGCAGAAGTTGATCGAAAATCTGAATGTGCGATTCAGCCTTTTTTCTATTTTATTAACTGTTCGATTTTACTGTGCAGCACATGCACATTTTTTTAACAATTCTGTCTAACCAACCAAGTCGATGATGATTTGAGGGCAGGCGCGGCGTAGCCGCGCCAGTGTGGAACCCCATGGTAGGGATTTTTACACAGGCCCAGCAACTTGGAGACCATTATTCTGTGTAGAACAGATCCCCGTTCATTGTGTGTTGCGTGCTAACTGTGACAGGACTGTTCCTATTTCTATGCTGCACTATGCCGAAATTCTAATCAAAACGTGTAGTCTCCCTAATAAATTCGGCCACCCAGGACACTTTAGTGTCGCGGGCTTCATCCAGGGTGATTGTTTCTGCGCCCAAGATTCGTTTTCGAATGTTTTTCAGGCCGAGGCACTTACACAGAAAATGTTCGACTGTTTCTTCTTCGCCACAAGTGGTGCAGGTTGGGTCGTCTCTGAGGCCCATTTTGGTTAGGTGCCTGTTTAGTGGGCTGTGACCTGTGTACATGCACACAATAGATCTGAGGTCCCTTCGTGAGAGAGAGAGACACTCTCTCTTGCGACCCATTTGCTTATTTAAATAAACCAACCAAGTCACTGACCGGTTTATTGAATAATCCACAATCGAATAACGTATTCACGCGACTGGCCGCCACGCATTCGCCAATGAAAGTGCAAGCCTGGAAAATAGCAAGAAAAATTCAACGATATTATCAACATGTTTGGCGTTGGATGTGTGCAATTTGTTTACAATCGATCTTTGACAAATACCGAGCAAATGCTACAAGAAAGCTAACGTCGATTGCTGCTTCCTTGAAAGCCCGTTCGGTGTAATTTGACTCGTAAAGGTTTCTATACTTGAACACACTGTAGCGTGAGTACAGGCCGCGCCAAATACTCCGATTCGGAATCATGAAATGGGGTTTCGGATACGCGTACAGCTCAAACGGCGCACGTTTCTGAAACGTGAGGTATGAATCTCTAACGTGCCTGCGAAACGAAAAAATGTTATTTTGGTTTCAACAAACACCAAGACAACTGAATATGTTCAGTGGATCTTAGTCAGTACCAGTTGATACATTCTGGATGAGACAAGCGCACAGCAATTAGTCAAGTTTGCGTTTCTGAGTGCACATTAGAAGTTTCTCAGATGGAAATTACCAATTGCACCAAAAAATGACGACTGCAAGAATGGATCGTCACGTCATCCAACCATATGTTGCCGCTGCTCGTACGATTTGCCCAATCGACTAGCAGTTCGCTGTAAGTGATGCGGGTCACGATCTGCGACCGGCGACGTTGGTGTCTTTGGTGTTCGGTTCTTGTTTGAGTCGGGCGCACAAGATTCGGGCGCTATCGGAGGTGGTGGTGGAGGGACGGATGTGGACGTACTTGGTGGCGCTGTCGCAGAACGATGAGCTGATGTCGGTGACATGCTGCAAGTTTTTTGGGCAAAATTGGATTGATAAAAACATGGCACAAAAAAGTAAAACACTGGAAATTCAGTCATAACACGGTGTCGTTTGTTTCCTTGGACCAGGAAAAACAAGAAACACCATAAATTTCCGGTAATTTTTTTTCGGGTAAGTTACCTTCGAAACAGTGTAGTTCCTGGGGGAGGGGTCCCCCCTCAGGTATGCTATCTCCCCCTCAGGTGGTACACCAAATGCCTATCTCCCTTTCCGGGTACAATATCTCCCCCAATTTTTGCCTAAAATAGGATTTTTAGGCCTAGGATGGGCATTTTTAGGCCCAAAATGTGTGATCTTTGGGTCAATATTGCCAAAAGGGATGCGAGAGCATTGTGTGACTGTTGTATTTAGCAAATTATTGAAAAAATTAATTTGGAGTCCTGTCTACGCCTAGGTTTCGCGGGGTATTCGAGACCATCGGCGTGACGTTGTGCCCCCCGCTCGTCAGCCGAATAGCACAATCGCCATGTGAAACTCACTTAGTAAAAATGATAAATTTTAAAAGAAAAAATTGTCTTTTTAGAGAAAAAAAATATCTAAGAAATTAATAAATTGTAAATTGTATTACTGTTGCAATGTCGATAAGTAATATGAGTAAAACATAATGCTGTTTATGACAAAACTGGGTGTTTTCTAAAAAACGGGGAGTCACAATTACCCAGTTTAGATAGCTGTGGTGAGTTTTTTAATTATGTGTTTATGAATTAGTTTTTTGTTAAGCAGGTTGTATTTCCATAATTGTTTTCTATATCTGGTTAGATAGTGTAGTATGATGTCAATGATTGCTGGTTTTTTGAATCCTCTTTCCATAAGTTTCCTACACATGTGTGTAACAGCTTCCAGCCATTGTTCTTTAGTAGCGAGTAATCTGTTGAATCTGATACACTGTCCAGTGATCATACCTTTGAGTAGTCTGGAATGTACGCATGAATCTGCATCAAAGTATTTGCTTATCCAAAATTTGAAGTGATTTGTTTTGTCATATAAGTGTATTTTTTGCGTTTTTGTTTCAATTGTTAGATCTAAGTAGTTAATAGTGTTGTTTGATGCTTCTTTATTGAGCTTAAGTTCTTTTGGGTAGATTTCTTTATGTATTTTATCAAAATTATAGTTTATGACTAACGTGTCATCTACATATCTAAATATTGGTGTGTCAATGTATATTCCTTTGTTTTTTTGCGAAAGAAATTTGAATTCTTCTGCGCTAAGGGTGAGGTCTGCAAGTAATGAAGATGCGTTGCCTCCCATTGGTATTCCTTTTATTTGATGCCAAATCATATTTCCCACAGAGATGTAAGATTGTGAAAGAACGGTGTTAATTAATTTCATAATGTTGGTTTTATGAAATGTAATATGTCGTTGTGATGTAAAAGTGTCATCACAGTAGAATATTTTGCTGTAATTGTAATTGTATGGTACGGCTATACTTTGCTTTTGGTTATTACAAAGTAATGTGATTAGGAAATTCATTGCTTTAAGTATGGTGTCATGTTTTAGTTCTGTGTATAAAGTGCTGAAGTCATATGAAGCTGCACTGTATATATGTCGATTGCTTAATTTATCGTGTATTGTTTTAGCGACTTGGTAACTGTTATCTACCGAGATGTATAGTTTTTTGTTTGATCTGTGTTCTGATTTTTTAGTGTACGCTATAAAGTGTTTTTTGAAGAATTTTAGAATGTATAGTAGTAGTTCGGCTAGTGGTTTAGTGGTTGCTTTACTTGCTCCTGATATTTCTCTGAATTTAATTGGGTTTTTGTGGAATTTGGGGATGCAATAAAGGTTTGGAATAGTTGGTTCGCTATTATATTTGAAATTTGGTATAAAGGTTTTTGTTATGCTTTCATGGTATTGTTTGAGTCCATCTATGGTGTAGTTGGATTGTACATATGTGGTGTTGTTTGTACCAATGAGACCAATTGTTTTTAGAATTGTTTCGATGTAGAAAGTTTTGCACATGATTGCGTAGTTGTAACTGGCTTTGTCTACGCATGTGATGACGTATTTTTCGTGAATTGCGTCAATGTGTTCTTGTATATTATTATTTGGGTAAATTTCTGGTATTTTGAATTTACGCAAATTGTTGGTCATTATTTTTGATAGTTCAGTGTAGTAGTTGTCATTGTGAGACTTTTGTTTGTTTGTCAAATATTTTTTGAAAGGTTTGATGCATTCTTGGATGATGTTATTTGCATTTGACTGTTTTGGTGATCGGTAATTGGTTCCTTTCAGCATTAGATTTTCCAAGCTAGGTATATTTAGCACTTTGGGGTTTCCAGTGATTATGTGACCATGAATCGGATCGGTGTACATTGATTCCTTGCAATTGCAAGAATTTTTATTATGTTTGTATTTTTCGATAAATTCTTTTATGTTGATGTTTTTAACAGTGGAGTTGTAGTTGTACAACTTCATACAAAATTTTGTGTTGTATTTGTAAACGATTTCTATGTCGTTAGTGTGATTGATGTTATGTTTGCGTTTTAGTGTTTTGTTGTTGTATAAACGACCGAGATTGAGTACTTCTACCTGCTTATTGATGAAAGGAACGACAATTCTATCTTTCTTTTTATCTGGTTGTTGTTTTGTAAGTTGTTTGTCGTAATATCCGACAAAGAAGCCCATAATTAAGGCTTTGGTGGTTGGGTCGCAGTTATGTGAGTTTATTTTCTTGTACGCATAATTTAACGTCTTTTTTGAGCAGCTTTTTAGGAATCTGTAAACGTTGTTCATGTTATCTTGGTTTTGTAAACTTTCTACAGTTTCGAGTACATTGGTGTCTAGGATCTTGCTTCTTGAACGTTTGTTTCCTCTGTATCGATAGCGACGATCTAATTTGGTTGTAAAGTATGGATTTTGTTTGCTTTCTTCCATAAGGTTTGTGTTAGTTGCTAAACCATATCCCTTAACTACTTCGTTAAGACCATAAGGATATGCTGTGTTAAGTATTTCAATCCAGTTTTGTTCTTTTTTTAAAAGGTTTTGTTTATTCTGGTTAATATTTTCAAGTTCGTCGAGAACGTAGATCATCATGTTCCTTGAACCGTGTTTTGTAAAGTGTTGTACAAGTTGTGTGGTTTTTGTTGAGTATTCAATATCGTGCTTGTGTTCTTGAAAGCGTGTTTTTAAAGTTCTTTTTGTTTCACCAACGTATTGTATGTTACAGACTGCGCATTCTATGCAGTAGATGATATTGTTGGAGTTACAGTTGTAATAACCTGTACCAGGTTTACAGAAACTTGTGTTTGTGACATTGGATTTGATTGTATTTCTTGAAGTAATATGGTCGCATGTTTTACAATTATTTTTGTCGCATGCTTTTGTATGTTTGTGCTTGACTTGGTTTGTAGTTTTTATAATTTTAAGTTTTTCATGCGTGTTTTGTATTTGATAAACCGTAAGATTTGAAGGTGGGTTGGGGTTTTGGGAGTTGTTTGTCCAAAAAGAGTCCAAAAACAAAGAGTGTTTGTTTGAATCGCGATGTACAAGCATGATTGTGCGTAGTTTGGTAGTGACGGTTCTAACCCAAAAATTAGGAGAAATACCCACCTATAAGTCGTAGGTACGAATGTAATGGTTTTAACGGAATGCATAAAAAATCATAATATGAACCAAGTCAATGGCAGAAAATAGGTAGTGTGAAAAACTGTATTCACAATTGGATTTCGCCTAGTTGATAGTACGAGCAAACGTGAATGTTTTGTGAGTGTATGGCACCCGTGAGGGTACCCAAGACGGGTTGGCAGACACCGAAGTGAATGCCCAAGACGTGAGTAGCACACACCGAAGTGTATGCTCAAGACAGGTTGTACGTAGTAAAAGCGCATGGTACATGACAAGTAAAATAATAAAAAAAAAATAAATGTACAAAATGGAGGTTTTCTGAAAACCAAGAAATTGAATTTTGGAAAAAGAGTTGTGTTGATATTTGTACGAAATTGTTGTGTGGTTGTTTTAGGTTAGGTTTCTAAAGTTTACTATAAGAAAAAGATTAATCGTTTCTTATGCTAGTTCTACAAAAGTCATTTTATGAAGATTTTTTTGCAAAGGGACAAAAATAGGTCAAATTTTCTACCTCGAAAAGTGACTTTTTCCTGAATTAGGGGCCTTCTCCCCCTCAGGGGGGTACAGCCATCTCCCCCTCCGAAAAAAACGGGGGGTCCGCTATCTCCCCCTCCGGACTCAGGGTAGTATTTGGGGGGGGTCCCCCCAAATTCATCCATCTATCGCCAACACTTTTTGATTTCATCTATCTATCGTCAACACTTATGGGCAAATCTATCTATCGTCAACAAATTCTAGGAACAACCTATCTATCGTCAACAAAAATCGACCCCAAAATGCATAATTTTGACCCAAAATGGCTCAAAATCGGTATTTTTGCCCCAAATAGGCAAAAAATCGCGCGGTACATCTAAGTACATTTTCTTTAATATTTAAACATTATTAACAACTTAATGTGGGCTCTATCGCCACCGCGTCCGGATGCGGTCAACGGATGGATATGGCGATGTCTCGTTCGATACGCATTCACGTCAGCCTGGGGACGCCAGCCACGTCGCTAAATGGTGGCACACGGAAGTGACGGACAATCACCAACCCACCATCTGTTCTGGACTGTTGACAATATGGACTGATCCCAATATGCGCCCTCTGAGCCCGACATTTGTCGTTTGACGAGGACGAGGATTAATGCATAATTTTCAGTTCTGTTAACATGTCCTGTGATCTGTCCTGATGTCCGTGATCTTTCTCTCTCCTTGGCGCTTTTTGTAGCTTTTATTTGCTGTGGTTTTATAACCAGTGTTGTAACTATTTTCAGTTCCGTAATTGTCCCACCCGGTCTTGTAACTGTGCTTCTATCACTAATTTACGTGCATGGTTTTATGCGTCACTGAGAGCAATAAACCAAACCAACCAACAACTTAATGTACTATACTGTGCCTTGATTTTTGGGTACCCCCCACCATCTATCTATTGTCAACACATTTCGGGTCCCAATCTATCTATCGTCAACACCCTGACCTGACCAAGTGCTACACAGTCCGGACCAGGAACTGCACTGCTTCGAAAATTACCGGGCTTCGAAAAAAACGGTTTTCTTTCGGGAAAAAAACCAAAGCGCCCTGCCACAACTATGGCTTAACTAACTCAGTAAAAAACCGAACTGCAGCACTCGACGTCGCCGAGACAGCCGCAACTTTGGTGGTCAACGGCAGTGACAGTGGTCGTCCAAACATGGTGGTGCTCTTGAGGATCTGGAATATGTTTACAACATTTTTGCAAACCAAATTAAAAGAAATTAACGTGTAAAACGGAAAATTATCTTCAGGATAAATCTTAGATTAGGATCGGGCCTGCATGATTCCCCGAGAAAATTTTGAAATTTTGGCTTTTTTGGACCATTTTTTCCTTTGATCTTGATCCCAAAATCGGGTCGGGTGCGGGTCGGGCAGGGCCGGAGATTTGGGGGCTCGGGCCGGGGCTGGGCCTGGGCACCATAGTAGTGGCTGGGGGGGGTTGGGGGGGGGGTTACCCCCCCCCCCCCCTCTCAGTACTTACCTACCACAAAACCCGAGGGGGGGGGGGTTGGGGGGGGTTGAGTACTTACCTCTCACAACTCCAAATCATACCTCTCACAAGCAATTTTATACCTTTTTAAGGCAAAAATCGGTGTTTTTCGACCTTATTTTCGCAAAAATCGCGCGCTCCGCGCGCAAACCCACCCATAATACCTATTTTTAGGCGATTTTCGGCGAAAATTTTGAAAAAGTACTATTTTTACCTCAATTTTTGGCCAAAATTGTATCACAAAAACGGTGTTTTTTCGCCTTTTTGGGTGACCAAAATCATACCTCTCACGCTTCCGGTCCCAACCCCGCATCATACTTACCTCCCACACATGGGCCTGCCACTACACTGCTGGGCACAATACCACTTTTGACATCCAATACCAATTATAGTGTATTAAGTACGTAATAATGTGTAAATATTATTGAAAATGCACTTAAATGAACTAAATCCGCGCGTAGCGCGCGATTTTTTGCCTATTTGGGGCAAGAAATACCGATTTTGAGTCAAAAATGACAATTTTGGGTTCGAAATGTGTTGACGATAGATAGATTTTTCCCAGAATTTGTTGACGATAGATAGATTTGCCCATAAGTGTTGACGATAGATAGATGAATTTGGGGGGGGGCAGTGTAGTGGCAGGCAAATGGTTGCAAGGTACCCTTGGGGGGGGATGGATCCAGATGGTTGCAAGGTACCCCCCTACCCAGCCTCCGGAAGGTTGCAAGGTACCCCTGAGGTCCGAAAAAAGGGTGTTTTTTGCATGCATTATACTGCAAATTTGGCCGAAAAATTGGTACTTTTTTGCATTTTGGCCGAAAATTTGCCTAAAATATCTATTATATGGAGGTTTGCGCGCGGAGCGCGCGATTTTTGGGGTTTTGAGGTCGAAAAACACCCATTTTTGCCTATAAAAACCATAAATTGATGGTTGCAAGGTACCCTCCGGGGTGGTTGCAAGGTACCTACCCTTCCCCCCATCCCCCCCAAGGGGTGGTTGCAAGGTACCTACTCCTTAGGGGGGGAATCCCCCCCCCATCCCCCCCAGCCACTACACTGGGGGGGGGGGGGACCCCCCCCTAAGTACTACCCTGCGCCCCCCTTGTATTTTAGGTTTTACGGTATTTCTGGGAACAATTTTTTCAGGTTCGGGTCAGTGAATTAATAGAGGCCCCCCGAAATGGTGCCGCGACGTGCGATCCCTGAAAGTCAAAGGGGATTCTATGATATTGACAGGAAGTCATGCAAATTAAGAGGCATATGAGCATGATAACCTTGTTTGACACTGAGGAAGTCCTGGTACACTGACAGGTCTCTAACGAACTTTGGAAGCTAGTGCACTTTACAGTGGAATTAAACCAAAAAAAGAAAGAAAACGCAGATATAAACTAACCACCCAAATGCACTTCGTGGCGGTTTGGTGATCTGATGTTTCACGGCCTGTGTAGAGCTGTGGGTCACGGCTGCGGGATCGGATCATCGCACACAGCTCACCGATACAACCTCTGTCCCGATTGGTTGTGCTGTGGGTATCGCCGCGTGGCGTATTTTTTGCGAAAACATTGTTTTTGGCAAGTGAAAAATTCTTGATCAAAACAGCTTTTTTATGGCAAAACGGGTAGCAAAATGGTGCGCGACGTGCGATCCCTGAAAGTCAAAGGGGATTCTATGATATTGACAGGAAGTCATGCAAATTAAGAGGCATATGAGCATGATAACCTTGTTTGACACTGAGGAAGTCCTGGTACACTGACAGGTCTCTAACGAACTTTGGAAGCTAGTGCACTTTACAGTGGAATTAAACCAAAAAAAGAAAGAAAACGCAGATATAAACTAACCACCCAAATGCACTTCGTGGCGGTTTGGTGATCTGATGTTTCACGGCCTGTGTAGAGCTGTGGGTCACGGCTGCGGGATCGGATCATCGCACACAGCTCACCGATACAACCTCTGTCCCGATTGGTTGTGCTGTGGGTATCGCCGCGTGGCGTATTTTTTGCGAAAACATTGTTTTTGGCAAGTGAAAAATTCTTGATCAAAACAGCTTTTTTATGGCAAAACGGGTAGCAAAATGGTGCGCGACGTGCGATCCCTGAAAGTCAAAGGGGATTCTATGATATTGACAGGAAGTCATGCAAATTAAGAGGCATATGAGCATGATAACCTTGTTTGACACTGAGGAAGTCCTGGTACACTGACAGGTCTCTAACGAACTTTGGAAGCTAGTGCACTTTACAGTGGAATTAAACCAAAAAAAGAAAGAAAACGCAGATATAAACTAACCACCCAAATGCACTTCGTGGCGGTTTGGTGATCTGATGTTTCACGGCCTGTGTAGAGCTGTGGGTCACGGCTGCGGGATCGGATCATCGCACACAGCTCACCGATACAACCTCTGTCCCGATTGGTTGTGCTGTGGGTATCGCCGCGTGGCGTATTTTTTGCGAAAACATTGTTTTTGGCAAGTGAAAAATTCTTGATCAAAACAGCTTTTTTATGGCAAAACGGGTAGCAAAATGGTGCGCGACGTGCGATCCCTGAAAGTCAAAGGGGATTCTATGATATTGACAGGAAGTCATGCAAATTAAGAGGCATATGAGCATGATAACCTTGTTTGACACTGAGGAAGTCCTGGTACACTGACAGGTCTCTAACGAACTTTGGAAGCTAGTGCACTTTACAGTGGAATTAAACCAAAAAAAGAAAGAAAACGCAGATATAAACTAACCACCCAAATGCACTTCGTGGCGGTTTGGTGATCTGATGTTTCACGGCCTGTGTAGAGCTGTGGGTCACGGCTGCGGGATCGGATCATCGCACACAGCTCACCGATACAACCTCTGTCCCGATTGGTTGTGCTGTGGGTATCGCCGCGTGGCGTATTTTTTGCGAAAACATTGTTTTTGGCAAGTGAAAAATTCTTGATCAAAACAGCTTTTTTATGGCAAAACGGGTAGCAAAATGGTGCGCGACGTGCGATCCCTGAAAGTCAAAGGGGATTCTATGATATTGACAGGAAGTCATGCAAATTAAGAGGCATGTGAGCATGATAACCTTGTTTGACACTGAGGAAGTCCTGGTACCCTGACAGGTCTCCAACGAACTTTGGAAGCTAGTGCACTTTACAGTGGAATTAAACCAAAAAAAGAAAAAAAACGCAGATATAAACTAACCACCCAAATGCACTTCGTGGCGGTTTGGTGATCTGATGTTTCACGGCCTGTGTAGAGCTGTGGGTCACGGCTGCGGGATCGGATCATTGCACACAGCTCACCGATACAACCTCTGTCCCGATTGGTTGTGCTGTGGGTATCGCCGCGTGGCGTATTTTTTGCGAAAACATTGTTTTTGGCAAGTGAAAAATTCTTGATCAAAACAGCTTTTTTATGGCAAAACGGGTAGCAAAATGGTGCGCGACGTGCGATCCCTGAAAGTCAAAGGGGATTCTATGATATTGACAGGAAGTCATGCAAATTAAGAGGCATATGAGCATGATAACCTTGTTTGACACTGAGGAAGTCCTGGTACACTGACAGGTCTCTAACGAACTTTGGAAGCTAGTGCACTTTACAGTGGAATTAAACCAAAAAAAAGAAAGAAAACGCAGATATAAACTAACCACCCAAATGCACTTCGTGGCGGTTTGGTGATCTGATGTTTCACGGCCTGTGTAGAGCTGTGGGTCACGGCTGCGGGATCGGATCATCGCACACAGCTCACCGATACAACCTCTGTCCCGATTGGTTGTGCTGTGGGTATCGCCGCGTGGCGTATTTTTTGCGAAAACATTGTTTTTGGCAAGTGAAAAATTCTTGATCAAAACAGCTTTTTTATGGCAAAACGGGTAGCAAAATGGTGCGCGACGTGCGATCCCTGAAAGTCAAAGGGGATTCTATGATATTGACAGGAAGTCATACAAATTAAGCGGCACATGAGCATGATAATCTTGTTTGACACTGAGGAAGTCCTGGTACACTGACAGGTCTCTAACGAACTTTGGAAACTAGTGCACTTTACAGTGGAATTAAACCAAAACAAAAAAGAAAACGTAGATATAAACTAACCACCCAAATGCACTTCGTGGCGGTTTGGTGATCTGATGTTTCACGGCCTGTGTAGAGCTGTGGGTCACGGCTGCGGGATCGGATCATCGCACACAGCTCACCGATACAACCTCTGTCCCGATTGGTTGTGCTGTGGGTATCGCCGCGTGGCGTATTTTTTTGCGAAAACTTTGTTTTTGGCAAGTGAAAAATTCTTGATCAAAACAGCTTTTTTATGGCAAAACGGGTAGCAAAATGGTGCGCGACGTGCGATCCCTGAAAGCCAAAGGGGATTTTAAGATATTGACAGGAAGTCAGGCAAATTAAGCGGCACATGAGCATGATAACCTTGTTTGACACTGAGGAAGTCCTGGTACACTGACAGGTCTCTAACGAACTTTGGAAACTAGTGCACTTTACAGTGGAATTAAACCAAAAAAAGAAAGAAAACGTAGATATAAACTAACCACCCAAATGCACTTCGTGGCGGTTTGGTGATCTGATGTTTCACGGCCTGTGTAGAGCTGTGGGTCACGGCTGCGGGATCGGATCATCGCACACAGCTCACCGATACAACCTCTGTCCCGATTGGTTGTGCTGTGGGTATCGCCGCGTGGCGTATTTTTTTGCGAAAACTTTGTTTTTGGCAAGTGAAAAATTCTTGATCAAAACAGCTTTTTTATGGCAAAACGGGTAGCAAAATGGTGCGCGACGTGCGATCCCTGAAAGCCAAAGGGGATTTTAAGATATTGACAGGAAGTCATACAAATTAAGCGGCACATGAGCATGATAATCTTGTTTGACACTGAGGAAGTCCTGGTACACTGACAGGTCTCTAACGAACTTTGGAAACTAGTGCACTTTACAGTGGAATTAAACCAAAAAAAGAAAGAAAACGTAGATATAAACTAACCACCCAAATGCACTTCGTGGCGGTTTGGTGATCTGATGTTTCACGGCCTGTGTAGAGCTGTGGGTCACGGCTGCGGGATCGGATCATCGCACACAGCTCACCGATACAACCTCTGTCCCGATTGGTTGTGCTGTGGGTATCGCCGCGTGGCGTATTTTTTTGCGAAAACTTTGTTTTTGGCAAGTGAAAAATTCTTGATCAAAACAGCTTTTTTATGGCAAAACGGGTAGCAAAATGGTGCGCGACGTGCGATCCCTGAAAGCCAAAGGGGATTTTAAGATATTGACAGGAAGTCAGGCAAATTAAGCGGCACATGAGCATGATAACCTTGTTTGACACTGAGGAAGTCCTGGTTCACTGACATGTCTCTAACGAACTTTGGAAACTAGTGCACTTTACAGTGGAATTAAACCAAAAAAAGAAAGAAAACGTAGATATAAACTAACCACCCAAATGCACTTCGTGGCGGTTTGGTGATCTGATGTTTCACGGCCTGTGTAGAGCTGTGGGTCACGGCTGCGGGATCGGATCATCGCACACAGCTCACCGATACAACCTCTGTCCCGATTGGTTGTGCTGTGGGTATCGCCGCGTGGCGTATTTTTTTGCGAAAACTTTGTTTTTGGCAAGTGAAAAATTCTTGATCAAAACAGCTTTTTTATGGCAAAACGGGTAGCAAAATGGTGCGCGACGTGCGATCCCTGAAAGCCAAAGGGGATTTTAAGATATTGACAGGAAGTCATACAAATTAAGCGGCACATGAGCATGATGACCCTGTTTGACACTGAGGAAGTCCTGGTTCACTGACAGGTCTCTCACGAACTTTGGAAACTGGTGCACTTTACAGTGGAATTAAACCAAAAAAAGAAAGAAAAACGCATAGATATAAACTAACCACCCAAATGCACTTCGTGGCGGTTTGGTGATCTGATGTTTCACGGCCTGTGTAGAGCTGTGGGTCACGGCTGCGGGATCGGATCATCGCACACAGCTCACCGATACAACCTCTGTCCCGATTGGTTGTGCTGTGGGTATCGCCGCGTGGCGTATTTTTTTGCGAAAACTTTGTTTTTGGCAAGTGAAAAATTCTTGATCAAAACAGCTTTTTTATGGCAAAACGGGTAGCAAAATGGTGCGCGACGTGCGATCCCTGAAAGCCAAAGGGGATTTTAAGATATTGACAGGAAGTCATACAAATTAAGCGGCACATGAGCATGATGACCCTGTTTGACACTGAGGAAGTCCTGGTACACTGACAGGTCTCTAACGAACTTTGGAAACTAGTGCACTTTACAGTGGAATTAAACCAAAAAAAAGAAAGAAAACGTAGATATAAACTAACCACCCAAATGCACTTCGTGGCGGTTTGGTGATCTGATGTTTCACGGCCTGTGTAGAGCTGTGGGTCACGGCTGCGGGATCGGATCATCGCACACAGCTCACCGATACAACCTCTGTCCCGATTGGTTGTGCTGTGGGTATCGCCGCGTGGCGTATTTTTTTGCGAAAACTTTGTTTTTGGCAAGTGAAAAATTCTTGATCAAAACAGCTTTTTTATGGCAAAACGGGTAGCAAAATGGTGCGCGACGTGCGATCCCTGAAAGCCAAAGGGGATTTTAAGATATTGACAGGAAGTCATACAAATTAAGCGGCACATGAGCATGATGACCCTGTTTGACACTGAGGAAGTCCTGGTTCACTGACAGGTCTCTCACGAACTTTGGAAACTGGTGCACTTTACAGTGGAATTAAACCAAAAAAAGAAAGAAAAACGCATAGATATAAACTAACCACCCAAATGCACTTCGTGGCGGTTTGGTGATCTGATGTTTCACGGCCTGTGTAGAGCTGTGGGTCACGGCTGCGGGATCGGATCATCGCACACAGCTCACCGATACAACCTCTGTCCCGATTGGTTGTGCTGTGGGTATCGCCGCGTGGCGTATTTTTTTGCGAAAACTTTGTTTTTGGCAAGTGAAAAATTCTTGATCAAAACAGCTTTTTTATGGCAAAACGGGTAGCAAAATGGTGCGCGACGTGCGATCCCTGAAAGCCAAAGGGGATTTTAAGATATTGACAGGAAGTCATACAAATTAAGCGGCACATGAGCATGATGACCCTGTTTGACACTGAGGAAGTCCTGGTACACTGACAGGTCTCTAACGAACTTTGGAAACTAGTGCACTTTACAGTGGAATTAAACCAAAAAAAAGAAAGAAAACGTAGATATAAACTAACCACCCAAATGCACTTCGTGGCGGTTTGGTGATCTGATGTTTCACGGCCTGTGTAGAGCTGTGGGTCACGGCTGCGGGATCGGATCATCGCACACAGCTCACCGATACAACCTCTGTCCCGATTGGTTGTGCTGTGGGTATCGCCGCGTGGCGTATTTTTTTGAGGAAGTCC
>JASAMV010008408.1:0-97498 GCA_030248065.1 Rhynchonema sp. JSB1_4
ATAATCGTTGTTTTATGGCATTAGACACATGATTTTACATTTGTTTTCTTGTTCAGTGGCTTACTACTATCGCGAAAACCGAAGGACCGTCCGGTATGTTTTCTGCAGACTGATTCCTATGGTCTAATGCAGACTCAAATCCTCGAGCTTGTTCCTTGGCGAACTTCAAGAGGCGAAGCATTCGCAGCGAACCATAGCCATTACTTTACCTGTCACATCAACTTGGTGATCGGGTGTTATCTGATCTGATCTGACTATAAAGGCAATCATCAAGGCGAGCGGATCGCATCTGTCTTGCTCTCCACAACTTGTTCACACGCGGCCTCCCAGATTGTTTTTATATAAGACATCTAAAAAAATGCATATAAATATGTGTGTGTATATGGCAGTGTTGTGGGCTGTGCGTGCACTGGTTCTACACTGCAAGTACACTGGTGGAAAAAAAAGCCAGACCACCATCAATGCGACGACCTACAACATATTTGATTACATTGATGTGATGTGATGATCGAATCAGATCAGATCCGATCACATCCGATCACCAAGTTTTGATATCGACCTACATATACAATGGGCATTACGTTATATCTAATGTGCATTCTGTTATGCATGCGCATTACATTATATCTAATGTACTGAACGTTTCAATTGCGTGAAGTCATGCCATAAACGTTGAAGGTGGCCTATTGGTCAAGGTGTCAACAGCATTGTCACGGCACACTGGGTGTCCGCGAACTGTGAATCCGGCAGAATGGTCACCAAAAGTAAGTCAACTGTTATTTTGACCCAGACACACACTGCGCATGATTATCAGGGCAATGTTCATTCTCACGCACTAACATGCGATATGCGCCAACAGGGGTTACCATTTCGGCTGTGGTCATAATCAACGCTCGTTGTAGACAACAGTCGTAGACACAGCCTTGAATGGCATACCACACTTTAGTGACCGGATCGGACCTGCTTCCATTTTGCACCAATAATAACGGGGAACGCATGTACATCCGAAATCCTTTGTGAACAAAAACGTTCACAAAGGGTTTCGGAATGTACATGCGCTCCCCGTTATTATTCAACATCGTCTGCTGCCAACAAGCAAACTCCCTCATTGCTTATTTTGCATCAAGTATCAGCAGTTTAAACTCGAGCAGCGTGAAAGTTGTCAGAAATTTTATCCAAATAAGGAGCCGCCTGGGCTCTATTCTAAAAAACGTGTGACACACTTTTTGACGTACCGGAGTTTTCCACTTAAAGCCCCGGGAACTCTATGCGGAAATTGGCGGAAAATGTACCCTCCGACCAGAAAGAAAAAATCCAATTAGAGCCCCCGGGGGCTTTAAGTGGAAACGTTTCCACTTACAGCCCTCGGGGGCTTTAAAGGGTGTGTCTAACGTCTCTTAACCCCATGTTTTATGAGGTGCAATCGAAAGATGAGCTCGACAGCCCGCTGTGTGCAAAAAACCGCGTTTTGTAGCTCGCTCAATCGCGAAATCTTGAGGGTTACTTTTCGAATTAAATCAATTTCCGGACACAAAACTCCAGGCGCTTTTGAGTGGGCGCTACTCACGTTTGGCGTTTTTCTGCTAAAACATTGCATGTTTAAGCGCGGCTCAGCCGCCTATACAATGCACGTAGACGCTCAACACACACCGCTCTGGCTGCTGGCTTGACTGTGGACACAGTGAATGCTTCATTTAACACATAGAAGCTGGTTTGTGTGTGTTTCGCTTCGCAGCTCTTTTCCGTCTGCTCAGTCTGAATTTTGTGTCCGGAAGTTGATTTTATTCGAAAAGTAACCCTCAAGATTTCGCGAGTTAGCGAGTTAGAAGACGCGGTTTTTTGCACACGGCGGCCTTTCGGGGGCATCTTTCAATTCCACCCAAAAAACATGGGGTTAGGAGACGTTAGACACACCCTTTAAGCGGAAAACTGGGTGTTTTCATCGTTGTCAGTAGGGACACTTTAGGCCAGCATTTTGACATTCTGATACCATATTTCAGCCTGATTGTGAGGATCTTCATCTAAACGTGGCAAAACGTTGGTAAAACAACAGAAAAGTGCGGTATTTTGTTCATTCTTACACTAGTTTGAACTATTTTGCCAAGTTTACTGTTCGATGTAAAATCAATGGTCCGTAAAAAATAAATCCAATTAGAGCCCCCGGGGGCTTTAAGTGGAAAATTTTCCACTTAGAGCCCCCGAGGGCTCTATTCGGGGGGGGGCTTTAAGTGGAAAACTCCGGTACGTCTGAAAATCATAATGGTTATTGAAGATCATCACAATCGCCTTCTGTGCATTTCAAAGCACTTGTAGTACGACCGACGAACAGTTTTTTGATAAAAAAATGCGAAAATAATGTGTTTTTTGTGCCCCTTTTGAGAAATGTGAGAAATCTGCTAGCCTGCGCCACGTACGGTAGCATGGCTAGAAGAGCAATTTCGAGCCGCAGCCGGACCGCGTTCCCGTAGCTAAGTTGGTAGAGCAATTTATTGGCTGTCCAGGCCTGGGTGGCTGGCAGGTTTGGTGAGCCCAAGTTTAGATGAACCAAAAACCTCAGATACTTACTGCCAAGGAGTCAGACCTTCTGAAATGGGGAGGTGGCGCTGTAGTGTGTGATGCGAAGGTGCGTGAAGCGGAGATCCCCTGGTGAGACGGAAGTCCGCTAGTGCTTTCCTGTGGAAAGGGAAGTGTCACAGATAGAAACATAACGTTTCCGATTAGAGCCCTTGGAGGGCCCTCGTGGGGTACATGGAAAACTAAGGTACGACTTTTGTTGACTTCATTAGAGTAACAGGTCTTTAATTTTAGTGTCACTCCGCTCCCAACAGCTGAAATGTGACAATGGAAGATTGATGAATACTGTATACACTTGGATCGCATTCGAACCCTGTGATGGTAATTAGTATTTGTACTGTACTTGCAGGTCTTTTCTGGCTCGGCACTTTGGGTCGGTGTGGACTGGTTTTGGTTTTACTCTGACTTCATATAAAACTAGTTTTGGGTGCTGTCTTGTGGACGTACTTTGCACAAAAGATGATAGATCAATAACGATACGATTTGGTTTGTTTTTAAACTTTGTTTTTAATCTACCAGTGCAGGGTTCGATTAGAAAAAAGTAAAAAAAATTTGTAAAATTTATTTTTTAAGAAAATAAGGTACCTTTTAATTTTAAAATTTTAGGATGCGGGTTCACCTTTTTATTATTCTTTCCCTTTTTTTCATCATTTTCTGGCTTTTTAAGGTTAAAAGGTTTGTTTTTATATTATTGCTAATGCTTCTCAAAAAACCGGAATTTGAAACCTGTCGAGAATTTTCTGGGATATTTTATGGTATCCAGAATAAAAAAAGTGATTCTAAAAAAACAAAAATGTCTTAAAAGTACAAAAAAGCCCGACAATAACTTTTTTAAATTAAACCCTGCATCTGCGACGATCCAAGCTGGCCACACTTGCCACAGAGTGCACACTGAGCAAAATATTTTGTGCCAACTGCAAGTGATTTCATTAAAAGACGAACACAAGTGAACACTCAATCACACCCGACCCAGAAAGCCAGCAAAGTGCAAACGGGCTCACCTGTATTGCAGGATGTGTGGCACCTCGATATAGTGGACACAAGGAGTCTGAGCTGGCCTTTTTTAACGGAACGAAAGCAAACGTGATGTGCAAGACAGGCTCTGTGACGGAAGGTTAAGTCAAGCAGCATTGAAACTACGGTTTATTTCCACTGATTGCAGAGCACTTAACGCATATCATTTCGCATAATCATCATTTAGCACAACATTTCGCTAATAAACTGGTGCTTAGTGTTGCAAAAAATGAGCTCGACTGGTACTTAAAACATTTCGCCCTATTCATGAGATAAAAAAGTACATACAGTTTTCGTGCTTTGGTTTTCAAAGATTGCTGTACGGTACGGTAATTTTCATTTGCCGGAATTGAATTTCTCATCGTAAATTGAGGCTATTAGTCTTTGTCCACTGTTCTAAATCCTCCACATGTGCTTCTGAACGTCATTTTTTAACTTTTGTTTAGCGCTGTATCAGATAGAAACTGAATATCCACGCATGTTGACATTTTTTGATTGTGGTTTCTGCTTTCCAAACGATACCCAGTTTGATTTATTCCAAAAGCCCAAGCACACATTATAGGTGAAGATTTGCGACAAAGCCTGGCTCTTTAGGTAATCTTCTCTTCACCGCAAGTTTTCGGCATTGGCTGTGCATATTAGGGCTCGCGCGGGAAATTTTTTTGAAGGACGGGAAAAGTTGGGGAAATTTCCCGTTTTCCCCAAGGGTCCGGGAATTCTTGCGGGAAATGGAAGTTTGGAATTTTGAAGGACGGGAAATGTCGCGGGAAATGGTTTTCAGAATTTTGAAGGACGGGAAATTGCGGGAAAAGGCCTATTTTCCGCGGGAAATTTCCCGCGGGAAATGCGGGAAAACGGGAAATTTCCCGCGGGAAATGGCGGTATTTCCCGCAGATTTCCCGCACAAAACAGGAATTTCCCTCAAATTTCCCGCTGAAAATAGGAATTTCCCGTAAATTTTCCGCGGAAAACAGATATTTCCCGTAAATTTCCCGCCCTAGTTTTTTGGTTTGAGAAGTTACTAATGCAATATCTGGCCGCTATAAGCGTTCCTTTGATGTGGATGACAAGTCCTGTTGTCTGTTGATGTAGACTGGCAATGTAAAAGTAAAGGTGAAGTTGCCCTTTGGGAGATGAACAACAACCGTATAACAGTATTTATCAAGCATTCAGGCCTGATCATGCTGAGACACGTTCAAGCGAGCATTCTGGTTACACACACGTGCCATTAATGGCCGTGAATTTCTCGATTGATCGGTTCAGTGCGTGAGCCGCTAATTGTAAGTTGAAAATGCAGTCTAAGTCAAGTGCTCAGAGTTGTGATCCTCATGAACAGGCCTGAAGGAGCCAAAAAGTCTATTTTCAACCCATACTAAAGAAGAAAATCCAACAACAGATGATCTGATCGCTTCGATTTCCCGTTTCCCGCGGGAAATTTCACGGGAATTACTGACGGGAATTCCCGCGCGGGAAATGGTCGAAGGACGGGAAAAAGCGGGAAATGGCCGATTTCCCGCGGGAAATGGCACTATTGAAAATATTTCCCGGGATACGGGGACGGGAAATTTCCCGCAAATTTCCCTCCCTCCCGCGAAATTCCGCGGGAAAAAAATTTCCCGCGCGAGCCCTAGTGCATATACGGCCATTGACCTAGTCATTCAGTTTCTATCCGACGTAGCGCTACAAAACTGGAAAACTGGCTTTGAATGATCACATTTTTGGTTGTGTCGATGAGTAGTGCTGTTGAACGGGCCCAAAACGCGTGGTAAAAAAGTCTCACTAACAGCCTCATTTTATGATGTGAAATTCAACGAAAGAAAACGTTCAACACTAAATCTGTTTCTAAAAAAAATGCATTACGTTTCGTTTGTGTTCGGGTCGACCTGCAGAACCGCACCGTAAATAGAAAATTTTCCACTTAAAGCCCCCGGGCTCTAATTGGATTTATTTTTCTGGGCCCTCGATTTTTCATCCAACAGTAAACTTGCCAAAGTAATTCCAAATTAGCGTATGAAGGACCAACTTCTCGCACTTTACAGTTGCTTTGCCATTGTTTTACCACGTTTAGATGAAGATCCTTATAACTGAGCTGAAATGTGGTATCAGAATGTCAAAATGCTGCCCTAAAGTGTCCCTATTAGTAATGCTGGAAACAACCAGTTTTTCACTTAAAGCCCCTACGGTTGTAAGTGGAAGCGTTTCCACTTTAAGCCCACGGGGGCTCTAATTGGATTTTTTCATGTTGGTCGGAAGGTCCATTTTGCACCTAGTTTCCGCACCCGAGCTTTAAGTAAAAAAATACGGTAATCTATTCGTCATCCCCAAATCCAAAAAGCCGTTTTCATGAAATTCATTTGTGACGCAAACGTTCAAAACTTTGCGTTCAGACGGAGAACACGAGCAGGGCGTGTTTTGCCTCGATGGCGTGTTAACGGTTACGACAAGACCACAAGATCAAACTCAGGAAGTCAAGGACTGCACTGGTGGGTTCGTTCGTTCGATGCGTTTGGATGCATATGGGTGAAAACGATGGCTACGGATAAAACCCAACATAGATATTAAAGAAATTGTTTTTGTGTTGTAAAATCCCGAATTTGCAAGATTTTCTTTGATTCATCACATGAATGGTCCCGGTTTTTATGGAAATTGGGGACTGCTGCTGACGCACGTTTACGTGTGAGTAAGTTCGGTCCACACCGGATACATGTGCATGTCTGCCCCTTGAAGCTTATTGCTTCAAATACCGTCATGACCAACCATACCTGTACAAACGGCGCCGACGGCCACCAGCGGCGCCGCTTATGGCCGGCGCGCTTAAACGTACTCAGCATTGATTACTTGTTGCGACTGGTGGTTGTCGTTTGTGGCCGGTGACATCATGCGCGGCGCGCTGATTGGCTGCGCAAAAATCAACACTGTATGCTTAAAGGGCTCGGGACAAAACCGTAGGAAGGGTTGCAGGACATATTGTTATATACCGTTGGAAAGCATTCTGAGCGCCTATGTCATGCACAAATTTTGGGCTCCTTGGATCTTCGCTATCTCTTGGTATTGGTCGCACAATGACCATATACAGTAAGAATTCATCAAAATCAATCCTGATTTTCACGTTCAGTGACTCTTAACTACTGTGCTATTTGTGATTCTCACAAAACATTTTCAGCTGAAAATAATTTAGCAGATCAACCACGTTGCCGCAGGTCTGAAACATTCTCTTTACTACGTGTTTTGTGTGTGATCGCGCAACGCAACGTCATTGCCCCGTCACTAGCCTGCTTTGCGATTCAGGAAAAAAATTTGACCAATTCTTATAAAGTCATTGTGCGACCAATAGAGGGAGTTTTTGTTCCAGAAAAACGTGAATTTTTTCACAGTTTGGAACATTTTCTTCGACAACACAAGTTTGTCCCTAAATTTAGAGGTCAAGCTTTGTGCTGCAGAAATAAGAATGCAATGGTGAAATAGAGCATGGTCGAAAGTACCAGAAAATAAGGTTTTTGAATTTTGAAACTCTTGGCTAGCTCCGTGACAGGTCTAAACATCTGTTAAATTGCCACGAAACTAGGTGGTTACATTCTTCGCCAGGATTGTAACACATAAAGGCCACGGATTCTATTGCATTCGAAACAAAAAATCGAGAGAAATGTTTGGTCTAACAACCTATCAAGGTCCGAAGACCCCAAGGACTACAGATCTCTCGGGGCAGCCATGCTAACCTGAATATGATATTCAGCTATAAATGCTTGTTGTTAGTAGCTATTGCAAAAATGATAGCACCAAACAATGTATCTCGGGGATAGCTTTCGAACGATATATGACAAGCCCCAATAAATTCTTACGCGTAAGGGCAGAGGCTAAAAAATTGCTTTTTTGACGATTATGGAATGAACCGTCACGTCACCGTGCACGATTTCGGAATTTCGACCGTCTCTTGTCCATAGTAACAGATGGTATGCGCATGTCATATATCGTTCGATAGCTGTTTCGAAGCTACATCGTCTGATAATACCAAATATGCAATAGTCCTTAACAGCAACGACTTATAGCCAAATATCTTATTCAGGTTGGCATGGCTGCAACAGCAGGTCCATGGAGTTTGAAGTCTTGAAACTCGTCTAGATAGTTGGACTGTGCGTTTTTCTGACTTTCTCGTTTCTAATGCGATGTAATACGTGGCTTATTTACATCACATTTCCGTCAATGAATGCAACTATGCAGTTTAGGGACAATTTTTGGGACTTTTTCGACCTGTCACGCCGCTACCTAAGGGTTTCCAAATTCAAAAACCTTATTTTCTGGTACTTTCGACAATGCTCTATTTTTCTGTTGCATTTTCATTTCTGCAACACATGGCGCGGCCTCAAAATTTAGAGACAAATTCGTGTTGTCGAAAAATGTGGCCGATTTTTGTAACGTTTCACGAACTCACCGAGTGAAGCAATGCTTTGAGCGACTGAAGTTGTCTTGATAAGTTATCCGGGAGCTGTTGTAATCCTACCCAAGTATTACTTGACCTTCAACTCATATGGGGTTTCTGCACCGGTCGTTCAAATTTGTGAAAAAGTTAATTTTTTTCTGGAATGAAAAGTCACTCTACCAAGAGATAGCGAATCTCCAAGGAGCTTAAAGGTGCTGGTTAACAACCCATCGACCGCGCTTGATCTTGGGGGTAGAATATATAAACAAAGTTTGGACGTCGTGTTGCTCGACCCTAATCTGGCGAGCCGATTGGTTGCTTTCCTGATGTTTCACGGCCACGTTGTAGTTTGCCCCTGGTGAAAAAAACTGAAAAAATTTGAAACGCTGCTGTGACGCGAATATGCCGTTTTAAAGTTTGATACTTGAGTGACAGCAACCTCCAACATTGTGGCAAAAACTGCAATGCACAATAGCAATTGAGACGTCCGCACTGATGAATAAAAAAATAAAAGGTTTCAGAAACCTGGTCATTTTTTGCTAGGATTTTGTACTCGTGTAATTTTAAGCATCTGTGGTAAATGAAATAAGTCGTCAATTACAAATAAAAATCCTCTAATTATCAGGTTCCTTTTTTGTGCTTCCCAGTTTTCAAAACCCTACACAGCTCACACAATGTTTACCGCAACATGCGCAATGCAGCCTTTCCAATGCGCACACACACAAAGCTTGCCAGCTGTGAAACATTGCTGTGTTGTCGCTGTGCCGACTGTGTGTTGTCGTTGTGTGTGCGCTTTGAGAATGGCTGCCTTGCGCATGTTGTGGTAAACATTGTGTGAGCTGTGTAGGGTTTTGAAAACTGGGAAGCACAAAAAAGGAACCTGATAATTAGAGGATTTCTATTTGTAATTGACGACTTATTTCATTTACCACAGATGCTTAAAATTACACGAGAACAAAATCCTAGCAAAATATGACCAGGTTTCTGAAATCTTTTATTTTTTTATTCATCAGTGCGGACGTTTCAATAGCTATTGTGCATTGCAGTTTTTGCCACAATGTTGGAGGTTGCTCTCACTCAAGTATCAAACTTTAAAACGGCATATTCGCGTCACAGCAGCGTTTCAAATTTTTCAGTTTTTTTCACCAGGGGCAAACTTCAACGTGGCCGTGAAACATCAGGAGGCAACCAATCGGCTCGCCAGATTAGGGTCGAGCAATACGATGTCCAAACCTTGTTCATATGCTCTATCCCCTAGATCAAGCGCGGTCGAAGGGTTGTTAACCAGCAGCTTTAACATTTGTGCGTGACATATGCTTTCACAGTGCTTTCCAACGATGTATAACACTATTCTCTGCTGCCCTTCCTCCGGTTGTGTCCCGAGCCCTTTAACCACGCCGGCCATACGGCGCCGTTTGAAGAGGTTATGGTTAAAGGTAAATGCTTTCCACAGAATTTAGGTTCACGTGTGACCTGTACCAACAACCCGATTGCCGATGACTCTAATGGGTAAGGTGCCTGTTACCCGCAGCAATTGCTGCCTCCCATTTACCGACCCTGCTCAGGGATGGAAGGCTGGGTTGACCAAAGACACCACTTTGATGTTGCTCCGTCCGCTTAGCCTGCCAGATCGGACGGGGTACACACACGAGTAAACATGCCATGGTTGGCCGTGACGGTAATCGTAGGGTTTTAGCTTCTAGAACGTACGAATTATGATGCATGCGACTAGATAACAGTTGCGATTCTCAGATCTAGGTATGTGCGGTCAGTGACGGCCCTTTCACATCAGAATTTCAAACTCTCTCGTCAAACTTCACTCGTATGTTTATACTGTAGACACTACGCAAGGCGTCATGAAGGCAGAAAACCGGGGGTTTATAATGCTTAGCACGCGACCAGGAGATGCATTTTGGGAGAACCATCCGGGAACAATACCCGTCGCTGACCAGCCCAGTCCAGCGTGGCTGCTAAAACTTCATGCTCTGCGTTGTGGTTGAGCGGTTGACATGCTGGAACAATCGCGTTGCGAAAAAGAAAACAAAGTTCCATAGTGACTCCAGTTATAAATATTGGACGAAACATTACTCGCTTTGATCATCAGGCACTTGCCTAAATACCGTGACAGAACCTGTGGACTGGTCCACTGCGGGCATTAATCTCAAACGTTCCTTTTTAAGTGAATCTGCTGGTCGCGTGCTGCTGATTGGGTGCTTGGTGTGATTCACTTTTATGACGTCCAGACCAGTGACTTTTGAATACGTGTAAAGTTTGAAGGGGTGAAATGCGAAAGGGCCCCTTTAACGGATTCACCGCTGACGTGTGCATCTAGCACCAAATTTTGTGCGATGGTTCAGTCCGGGGAACAGGTTCAAGGAGAACAAGGAGAACAAGCCTAAGCAGGGTTGAAAAAAATTTTTTTTTATTAACGAGCTTTTTTTAAAAAGAAAATTCTTTTTTTGATTTTTTGACGAAAATTTTTTTTATTAGAAAAAGTGTTGCAAACGACGTTTCAGGATAAATGAAATCGATGCAACATATTTTTCAAAAATTGAAAAATTTTCGCCTGAGACCCAACTTGTGTGGTGACACCCGGTAGTATTGTGCAGATTCTATGGAATCCTACCAGTCTGAGGTTGATGTTGACTAACGATGTTACTCTAATGTATTGTAGCATGCCGCACCACGTATTTTAATGCATCTAATGCCGTATATCTGATATACGACCATCAAAATATCGATTACAGCCCAAATCTTGCGTGTCAGATGGACTTTGCGGGCCCGGTTTTGCACCAGACCTATGTACAGTATATACATGTGTAGTAGCATGCAGTAGTACATTATCGGTGCCACATCACTATAAAAGACCATCCCCGCGCATCCCTGTACGGATTTGGGGACAATACAGGGCGCCGCAGGCGCGATTTTGGAAAAATTGTCCCGTCCACAGAAAAAAGTGCCAATTTTTTGCCTCGAAAAAGGCCATTTTTGGACATTTCAGCCCATTTTGGGCAACTTTTTTTATTAAAAGCATTTTTATTAAATTTTTATTAAAAAGCAAAATCTGAGTTTCAAAAAAAATTTTTTTTTAAAAACAATTTTTTAATTAACCACTTTTGTTTGAAACAACCCTGAGCCTAAGCCTATAAATGGGTTAAATATGCCGGGCCTGAATCGGTCGGGCCTGAAAAACTGGGCCTGAAAAGGGCGGTCCATAACTTCCGGGCCTGAAAAATATCGCGGAATATGCACCAAACGCTCTGTGCAAATCTTTAGAATGTGCTATTCCTCCGCCTACTTCGCCTAAAAACGTCGCTTGGCCACCGAGGACCCAGCTCGCCAGCGGCAATACGATGACTGTGAACTGCAACAATGGCTCTACGTTGGGAGGTATGTAATATGTAGCTCAAACTGCTCATGGATTTTATTGCTGTTTACCCTGGACATGCAATAACAGGCAAGCTCTTTAACCCTAAATGCCAGTTTAGCAAAGCTAGTAATTCAGCAGATAAATATTGCTCGGTTGTTCCATCCCTAAAATCTAGGGTTGGACAAAAAACTTCTTTTTTTGGAAAGATAAACAAATGTTTGTCTAAAGTTGCGGCATTTCGAATTAGTTGTTCACACTTTTGCATTCACCAGAGATCAAAAGCGAAAGGCGACGAAATTAGGCATCAGTTCATCAATCACCCATCTCACAAATTTGCCAGAGGCGTTCGCACTGAGGAGCCATGGCGCCTCGGCCAAGCTGCGAATGCAAGGTCGACCGACAGCACTGCACTCAGTACATTGCAGCTACAGTGTTGTCAATAATCCAACATTGGTTTCGTATTTGCAGCTGAGCGTGTAGTGTGTTTGCGTTGGGTGTGTTGTTGCTTGATATATCAAGGGCACGGCTATTTTTTATCCAGGCCCCAGACCCGAAAGCAGTGAATGGGTGTAATATGCGCTCTATTTTACAATGTGTACAGCTTGTTTGCATTGGTCGTGTTCTTCGACCACCAGGGGAAATGGTATGTACATGACTACGGTTGGCACTGCTCATTCACCAGTGGATTGCATTGCTTTCGTGTCGCCGTGCTTTATGAGCACTTGAAACCAGGGTTGGAAAAAATAATAATTTTTAAATGAAATTTTTTTAAAAAATATTATTGTTTAAACAAACATTTTTTTAAGTTTTCGAAGATGGCAAAAAATTATTCACATTTTTGCAAAAATAAAAGATACAAAAATGGCTAATAAAGTACACGATGATGAGCAATTATACTTGCTGAATGTGACTTATTGGCGAGTTTTCCTGTGTTATATTTGTGCCCTTCCAGTAACCGATGGGGCCTGAAGCTCACGTGGGCCACTGACCGATGTTCTGTCTCTTGGTGTTGCTGTATGTGTGGATCAGAGATGACCAAATGGGGCATATTTACGTGATAACGAAGCTTGCCTATACAGCAACCAGATATTTTGCTGTTTGTCCTGAATATTGGTTGTCTAAATAACTTTGATGAAGCTCGTCATCCGTGAACTACTGACGAAAGAAACACATGTACCTTATGTTTTACATCAAGGCACATGGTAAACGCTTTCAGAGGCGCCAAGATGTGAACAACAAGCGCCGCATGCACTTTTGTGAAGAAACCATCACGCACCCTGGGAAAAAAATTACCAATTTTAAGCTCGAAAAAGGTCTTTTTTGAACGTTTTAGACAATATTGAATGAAAAATTGGGTGCCGCGTCACTGTGTGTGTATCGCAGCTTGCGTGACCTGCTTGATTCTCACGCGTTTTTTTTTCATTTTTTTCATTTCAACTCTCTCATTTTACAGACCATTAAAAAAATGCGACCGAAATACAAATATTTTTTATGGAGCATGATGCTGATATTTTCTGATGATGCCAATTTGTTGTGGCGAAACGTCGCAGCATATAAATTGACTTCATATACATTCGTGGGATAGCATGCCAAAATGCAAAACACCATCATGGTCAACTATTTGTGCGGTACTACACGGGACCCGTGCTTACGGCCTGGCTACACGCCGCGCCCGTGCCGTGCCATCCCCCCTCCCGAAGACCCGTTAGCATACACAAAGCTACCCGTGAAAATTGACCCGTCCGAGGGAGGGGGCCACACACACACATACGTCTTCCTGTTTTAGTATAGATTAGCGAAATTCATTTTTATGATTAGTGGACCACCACCGACACTGGTTGCGGTTCATATAAACCCACGCTCGGAAAATACAATATTCTGCCACTACGTAGATTAATGGCCCAAATTGTCGAAAGCGCCGGCGGGGACGGTTGCACAACCACCCAATCCCCCGTTGGCGCTTGCGCCACCAGAAAGGATGATGACAACTTCCAACTGTCGGACCTCAATTGTTTGCGTGAAAACGCGAACAGAACATTGATCAACTCACAAAATGTTATCGAATTCACAGGGAATTTACGCACCGAGTTGAAGAGCGTTTGTTATCCAAAACGTTTGTGCATTCAACAAGGTTGCAGTTCGGATATGCACGTAATCAATTGAAGTCAGCCAGCTGGCTGTCATCATCGTTTCTGGTAGCGCAATACCCCTCGGTGGCGCTTTCGAGAGTTTTGGAATTTATTTGGCATGATATTTTCAATCTTCTTAGTGGCTCTTTCGACCTTTGTAGTAACGCAACGCATTCGTTATCACATGTCCAAGGTGAACAACAGTGCAATCAACCGAGCAAACAAATCCACTTCCAGTTGTGCTTTGCTCGCTCACTTTCAGATGGCAGGGCAACGCAAACATTGACGTGTAATAGAGTGCTGTCAAAGGATGTGGGAGTTGCGTTGAGCACGCTCAACGACGATGGCAGCTTTGAAGATATTCGTCCGTGCCACGGTCGGTTGTCGATCTGTTCACAGGCTTTAGCGACGCTAAAATTGGAGGGAACATTAGCACTAACGTATAACTATCAATCCGTTGTGTGAATCCAATTTGTTAATTTTCACATGGATTTTCTGCCACATTGACAAACATACCGGAGTTTTCCACTTAGAGCCCCTTCCCCTTCCCCCGAATATAGCCCTCGGGACGTTCTAAATGCCTCCGGGGGTTCCAATTGGATTTATTTTTTCTGGACAATCGATTTTTTATCCGTCCGTAAACTTACCAAATTACAAGGACCAAAATACCATATGGCACCTTTCTGTTGTTTTTCGGTTTTTTACCACGTTTAAGTAAAGGTCCTCATAATCAGGTCAAAGTATGGTATCAGAATGCGAAAATGCTGCCCTCAATGTACCCCCACTAACGCGAAAACACCCATATTTTGCTCAAAGCGCCCGAGGGCTGTTAGTGGAAATGTTTAAGGGCTCGGGACATAACCGAAGGAAGGGTAGCAGCACATATTGTTATATACCGTTGGAAAGCATTCCGACAGCCTATGTCACACACAAATTTTAAGCTCTTTGGAGATTCGCTATTTTTTGGTAGAGGGACTTTTCGTTCCGGAAAAAACTGATTTTTTGCACCAAATGAGTTGAAGGTCAAGTAACACGTGGATAGGATTACAACAGCTTCTGAATTACTTATCATCACAACTTCAGTCGCTCAAACCATTGCCTCATACGGTGAGGGTGCGAAACGTTCAAAAAATCGGCCTTATTTTTCGAGAACACAAGTTTGTCCCTAAATTTTGAGGTCGCGCTTTGAGCTGCAGAAATAAGAATACAATGGTGAAATAGAGCATGGTCGAAAGTACCAGAAAATAAGGTTTTTAAATTTTTTAAACTCATGGCTAACTCCGTGACAGACCTAAAAATCCATTAAATTGCCGCTAAACTAGGTGGTTACATTTATCGCCAGAATTGTGACACATAAAGGCCACAGATTGTATCGCATTGGAAACAAAAAATTGAGACGTCTGGTTTAACAACCTATCAAGCTCCGAAGACTGCAAGGTTTACAGATCTCTCGAGGCAGCCATACTAACCTGAATATGTTATTCATCCATAAATGCTTATTGTTAACAGTTATTGCAAGTGTCATAGCACCAAACAATGTATCTCCAAAATAGCTTTCGAACGATATGTGACAAGACCCAAAAATGTCGAACATTTGGGAGCACAGGTCAAAAAATTGGTTTTTTGACGATTCTGGAATGAACTGTCACCTCACCGTGGGCGACTTCGGAATTTTGACCGTTTCTTTTCCACAGTAAGAGATAGTATGGGCATGTCACATATCGTTCGATAGCTACTTTAAAGCTGCATCGTTTGGTGCTATCAAATTTACAATGGTCCATAACGGTAGCGATTTATAGCCGAAAATCGATTTTACAATGACATGGCTGCAACAGCGGGTCTATGGAGTTTGAGCTCTTGAAACTTATCTAGATTGTTGGACTGTGCGTTTATCTGACTTTCTCGTTTCTAATGCGATGCAATACGTGGCCTATTTACATCACATTTCCGTCAGTGAATGTAACTATGCAGTTTAGGGGCAATTTTTGGGTCTTTTTTTTCTTTTTTTCTGATACTTTGGACAATGCTCTATTTTTCTATCGCATTTTCATTTCTGCAACGCAGAGCTCGGCGTCAAAATTTAGGGACAAACTTGTTTTCTCGAAAAATGTGGCCGATTAATGGAACGTTTCGCCCCCTCACAGAGAGAAGCAATGCCTTGAGCCACTAAAGTTGTCATGATAAGTTATCCAGAAGCTGTTGTAATCCTATCCACGTGTTAGATGACTTTCAACTCATTTGGGGTTTCTGCACCGGTCGTTCCAATTTGTGCAAAAAATCAGTTTTTTCTGGAACGAAAAGTCCCTATACGAAGAAATAGCGAATCTCCAAATAGCTTAAAATTTGTGTGTGACATAGGCTGTCGAAATGCTTTCCAACGGTATGTAACAATATGTGCTGTCCCTTCCTTCGGTTATGTCCCGAGCCCTTTAAAGGGTCTCCGCCATATATATTCGACCAAAACCAATCTCAATGAAACTTGGCACGGTGACTGGGTTTGGTCCAAAACACTCACGGCCAAGAAAATTTTTTCCCATATCAGCTCCCTGTCTGAGCCCGAAGGGTTGAAACGTAATAAATTTTGACCCTACCACCACACCATCAAAATAAAATATCGATCTGTTTCGCATGTTCTTAATGCGCCGTTTGATCACAAATGTTTCATAAGCGCCTTGGCTCTAATTTAAAATTATACTCACTTTTTTGGCACTACCACAGCTCGCGCTACTTTGCGAAAACCACGCTAATTTTAGAAATAAATTTTCCGTTGTATTTTTGGGCCACATAGACAGCGCACAGAGCTATTACTATAAAATAGGTAACAAAGCCCATTGATCATGCTATTCAAGCGATCAAAGACCAATTTCCCATCGCTGATAAGTTTCGACAAAAGTTCGCTCAACTGTTGTGAGACTCAACTTTTTGGCTCTTTTCTGGGGACCCCAAGCACACTTCTATGTCATAATTTCCTATTTTAATAACGATGTTCCAAGGTGATATATGGCACGCCAGATAGTAAAAATATAGTTGTTGTTAATTATGTGCAAAACTATGTTGGTTCATCTGCATACTTGGAGGTACGAGCAAGAAATGAATTTCACACAAAATCCACCATATTAACAAATTTTCGCTTCCGTCATATTTATAGCCTACCCGCAGTTGTGATGGAATTGTGGCATTTACTGCCCGATGAAGCCCCAACGTTATTGTTGCTTGTCGATCAAAATCCAACATTCTAGCTCTAACGTATCTTGGGCAGAAGTCGTTCAAATGAAGGCACCGTAGACGCTGGTCCGGTTACAAGCCCTGTTGTAGTTCCAAGTCCAACGAGGGGATATTAAAAGGGAAAAGGGGGGGGAAAAGGGGGGAACGGGGGAAAAGGAGGGGAAAAAAGACGGGGAGACGAAAGAAGAAACAAGCACAAAAACACGCAAAACCACCAACAAAACAACCACCACAAACACCACACACAACCCCCCCCCCCCGCCCCCCCCCCCCCCAACCCCCACCACATGGACCTCAATGATCACGATTTTTCAAAAGATACGTTTGAGTTAGAATTTTGGATTTCGATCGATAAACAACAATAACGTTGGGGCTTCATCGAACACTTCCATCGCAACTGCGGGTAGGCTATAAATATGACGGAAGCGAAAATTAGCTAAAATCATGAATTTTGTGTAAAATTCATTTCTTGCTCGTACCTCCAAGTATGCAGATGAACCAACTGAGTTTTACACATAATTAACAACAACTATATTTTTGCTATCTGGCGTGCCATATATCACCTTGGTACATGGTCATTAAAATAGGAAATTATGACATAGAAGTGTGCTTGGGGTCCCCAGAAAAGGGCCAAAAAGTTGAGGCTCACAACAGATGAGCGAACTTTTGTCGAAACTTATCAGCGATGGGAAATTGGTCTTTGATCGCATGAATAGCGCGATAAATGGGCTTTGTTACCTATTTTATAGTAAAGCTCTGTGTGCTGTCTATGTGGCCCAAAAATACAACGGAAAATTTTTTTTCTAAAATTTGCGTGGTTTTGGCAAAGTAGCGCGAGCTGTGATAGTGCCAAAAATGTGAGTATAATTTCAAATTAGAGCCAAGGCGTTTATGAAACATTTGTGATCAAACGGCACATTAAGAACATGCGAAACAGATCGATATTTTATTTTGATGGTGCGGTGGTAGGGTCAAAATTTTTTACGTTTCAGCCCTTCGGGCTCAGACAGGGAGCTGATATGGGAAAAAATTTCTTGGCCGTGTGTGTTTTGGACCAAACCCGCCAGTCACCGTGCCAAGTTTTTTTGAGATTGGTTTTGGTCGAATATATATGGCGGAGACCCTTTAAAGCTCCGGAGGTTCCAATTGAATTGTTTCTTTTGGTCGTAGGGCTTAGTTCCCACCAATTTCCGCATAGAGATCCCCGGACTTTGAGCGGAAAACTCCGGTACGCTCAGACGGCCGTGTTGACAGCAGATGCTTTATTTTTTTGTAAATTCAGTCTGAGCGTCCGAAAATTGAAGCAACTTTCGAAGCATCCAGCATAAACACACGTGTCAATGCAGTTACTGTGTGCATTTTGGACCATCCTTTTCCGCAGGCTGCGCTATTCCGTCACCCAACTATCCAGGAATTAAGTGGGGAGCTGAAGGGCATATGAACGACGGAGACAACAGGACCGTGTCGTGCAAGGATGGCGCCGTGACAAACGGTAGTCGTTTCTATTGGCGCTGTCATAAGGATTACGAGCGTATACGTCGGTTCTGGAAATACCGGGACAAAAGTATAGTGTTCTGCATGGGGACTTGTTTATCCCAGAACAGTGGAACTATCCCAGGTCATCCGCCTACCCAGGGCATTGCTCTGTCTGACCAACTAAACTGCTGGTATGCCCGGCATATTTATCCCGGGATAGAACAAGTCGTTCTCGCAAACGAGTTTTAAATGCATAGACATACGAGTTAGAACGCGTTTAGTCTTGACGGGTACCTGGAGATAAAAACTTTTCTACATTCAAAATTAAGGTCACCAGTTCCCGATATGACTATGTACACGAACATCAGGACTCTTGAACTGGGGACCATTCTCTGTTACACCCATGTCTGTCTATTTGTTGCACAATGACTATGTTCATCAACCCAAAATTTTTCCTGAACGGTGAAGCACATTTCGGTGGAGCTCACCAGCGTTCATCCATATCAAAGAATTTTTTTGACAGAAGGTGGTGTAGCCACCTGGTGCTCTAGACCGAAAACTCCGGCAGTTACATACAATAGGTGGTTTTCGACAAAACAGGGAACTTTCCACTGACTTGCATATGCTTGCATCGAGCACTTGCGATCTAACCGCTTATTCGGCCAATACCCATCGATGGTTACTCCAGTGGGCACATAACTCACTGACTCACTCTTAAATTTTACAATATTTTGTTACTTTTTTAACCCAGTCTTGACTACACTCGCCCCAAACTGGAGGTATACATACCATATTTGACCATATTGGGCTCATAGACAAGCGGACCAAATTTTGTCTTGATGCTATGGTTTTGTAAATTTCCAAATTGCTGCCACACAGTGAAATACGCCCCATAGTTAATGTCACGTTCTAAACCCGAAAGTCAACTTTTGAAACATTCGGGCAGCAGACGCGCGTGCAGCTTACCAGCCAGGCAGCTGTGCTCAGTGTTTCAGAACTGCGTGTGGTTAACGTTCGGGTTCAAAACGTGACATTAACAACGGGGCGTATTTTAGTGTGCGGCAGCGAATTTGGAAATTTACTACATTTCGTGATAGCGTTGCAGCGCTAATTCCGACCAGCTTTGTTTCCATCTACGTACATACTGTACATACACTAAATGAACAACTTCCTTGCTGGTCGAAATCAGTACACTTCAACGCTATCACGAAATGCGATCCACAGACGAATTTGTCCATATTGTTTACGAAAATATACTGTGAGGTATAGCTCCAGCTTGGCAAAAATCACATGAGATGGAGCATTCCCACAAACACAGACAGTTACTTATTTTCACAGTGGAAATGTAAAACTCACTTTAGCGGCTGAAGAGTTGAGTTGAGCGGAGATTTTAAGGAATATTGAAAACATGAGCGCCGTTCACCTGCATACGTACGGTAAGTTCCAGATGGCGAATCGACGCAAAACGTGATTTGCTCGTTCGGTCAATTGTTAAGGGACAGTGGTGACAAAACATCGATGACAGATCTGGATCCTTGCACCGGTTGGTCTTTTATCAGTGCATATGCATCGTTCCATATGTGTAAAGCGCCGATTCATAAAAAAGTCCAAAAAAATAACGGGATCTACAAGTAACATGCTGGAAATCGTAATTCCAGGATGTAAGATACCATCAACAGAATATCCTAGAATCGAATGGGGAGAAGAACAACACATGATTCATGGCTCAGAAAAGAATGTGTCGTGCAAAGATGGCACCGCGACCAAAGGTTGGCAATGAATGTATGAGCAGACTTACAGACACCAAAATTCCATGTCCGAAACACTTTGATTTTTTTAATAATGATGACATATGATGATGATTTTTTGATGACACATAATGATGATTTTTTACTCCTGCTTTATAGTAAAGCTCTGTGCGCCTTCTATGCGGTCTAAAAATACAACGGAAAATTTTTTCTCGAAAATTTACGTGATTTTGGCAAAATAGCGCGAGCTGTGGTAGTACCAAAACAATGAATATGGTACTAAATTAAAACCAAGACGTTTATGAAACATTTGTGACCTAACGGGACACAAAGAACATGCGAAACAGATCGGTATTTTAATTTCGGAGGTAGGGTCAAAAATTTTTACCTTTCAGCCCTCCGGGCTCAGACAGGGAGCTGATATGGGAAAATTTTCTTGGCCATGAG
Organism: Rhynchonema sp. JSB1_4; assembly: GCA_030248065.1. Taxonomy (NCBI): domain Eukaryota; kingdom Metazoa; phylum Nematoda; class Chromadorea; order Monhysterida; family Xyalidae; genus Rhynchonema; species Rhynchonema sp. JSB1_4. The sequence continues at coordinate 20,401 of JASAMV010008408.1, forward strand.
TGTTTTGGATCAGGCCCAGTTACCGTGCTAAGTTTCAATGAGATTGGTTTTGGTCGCATATATATGGCGGAGACCCTTTAAGTATGTGTACATATGTACGTGTATGAGATTTTTATTTCTGGTACCCACGAATGTTTGTCAACAAGGAAGTGCGTTAACATACAGTACCGGGTGCAATTCTAGGCTGAAAGTTGAAGGCTCGTGCACGCGCGTGCGAAACAGTGCAAAGTTTTGGCAAAAGTCGAAGTTAATTCGTTTGCGTGTTTTGCGCGTGCGCTGCCTATGTTTAGTACTAGGAAGTCGCGTGCACGAGCGTGCACGCGGCTTCAACTTTCAGGCTAGAATTGCACCCGGTACTGTACGCTGTTACGTGTAATGTATAAACGTGTGATCAGATCAATGCACATTGCGTTTGAAAAACCCTTGCATAGGTTTGGTGGAGGCACAGAGAAAACTGATGCACGGGAGCAAACACGGTTTAACTGTTTTTTTTGGTTTTTCTTAAAATTTCATGTTTTTTTCAAGTTCACGGCACGCTACGCGCTCCACGAGAAAACACGTTTGTTAAAGGGCTCGGGACATAACCGAAGGAAGTGTGCCAGGGCATATTGGTATATACCGTTGGAAAACATTCTGACAGCCTATGTTACACACAAGTTTTAAGCTCCTTGGAGATTCTCTATCTCTCGGTAGAGGGACTTTTCGTTCCAGAAAAAAGTGAATTTTTTCACAACTTGGAACCACCGGTGCAGAAACCCCAAATGAGCTGCGGTTCACGTAACACGAGGACATAATTACAACAGCTTCTGGATAACTTGTCACCACAACTTCAGTCGCTCAAACCATTGCTTAACTCGGTGAGGGGGCGAAACGTTCCAAAAATCGGCCATATTTTTCGAGAACACAAGTTTGTCCCTAAATTTTGAGGCCGTGCTTTGCGCTGCAGAATTAGAAATGCAATGGGAAAATAGAGCATTGTCGAAAGTACCAGAAAATAAGGTTTTTAAATTTTGAAACTCATGGCTAGCTCCGTCACAGGCCTAAAATCCATTGAATTACCATTAAGCCAGATGGTTACATTTATCGCCAGAATTGTGGCACAAAAAGGCCACAGATTGTATCGCATTCGCAACAAAAAATCGAGAGAAAAGTCTGGTTTAGCAACCTATCAAGGTCCGAAGACCCCAAGGTCTACAAGTCTCCCGGGGCAGCCATAGTAATCTGAATACGATATTCAGCTATAAGTGCTCATTGTTGATAGCTATTGCAGATGTGATAGCACCAAAGAATGTATCGCCAGAGTAGCTTTCGAACGATATATGACAAGCCCCAAAAAATTCTAACGCTTGGGAGCACGGGTTAAAAAATTGCTTTTTTGCAGATTCTGGAATGAACCGTCACGTCACCGTGTGCGATTTCGGAATTTTGACCGTTTCTTGTCCATAGTATGAGGTAGTATGGGCATGTCATATATCGTTCGATAGCTATTTGAGAGCTACATCGTTTGGTGCTATCAGATGTGAAATAGTTCTTGACAGAAACGACTTATAGCCGAATATCGTATTCAGGTTTGCATGGCTACAACAGTAGGTCAATCGAGTTTGAAGTTTTCAAAATCGTCTAGGTTGTTGGACTGTGCGTTTATCTGACATTTTCCTTTCAAATGCGATGCAATACGTGGCCTATTTACATCACATTTCCGCCAATGAATGCGACTATACAGTTTTGGGGCAATTTTTGGGTCTTTTTCGGCCTGTCACGCCGCTGCATAAGGGTTTCTAAATCTAAAAACCTTATTTTTTGGTACTTTCGACGAAGCTCTATTTTTCTGTTGCACTTTCATTTCTGGAATGCAAAGCGCGGCCTTGAAATTTAGGGACAAACTTGTGCTCTCGAAAAATGTGGCCGATTTTTGGAACGTTTCGCACCCTCACCGAGTGAAGCAATGCTTTGAGCGACTGATGTTGTGATGATAAGTTATCCAGAAGCTTTTGTAATCCTATCCATGCGTTACTTGACGTCCAGCTGATTTGTGGTTTCTGCACCGGTCGTTCCAAGTTGTGAAAAAATTCACTTTTTTCTGGAACGAAAAGTCGCTCCACCAAGAGATAGCGAATCTCCAAGGAGCTTAAAGCTTGTGCGCGACATATGCTGTCAGAGTGCTTTCCAACGGTGTATAACACTATGCCCTGCTGCCCTTCCTACGGTTATGTCCCGAGCCCTTTAACGCGCTTCCTTGTTGACAAACCTTCGTGGGTGCCAGAAACAAAAATCACATACGTACAGTATGTACTGTATGTATGTATACATATACATAACAGTTGAGCACCGGGGCATGGTGCCCACCCACCAGCCACCACCACCCACCATAGGGGCATGGTGCCTGTATATTGTACCACCGTATGCGACAGTTACTGTATGTATGTTGGGTACCATAGGGACATTGGGTATGTATTTCGAGTACCATATGTACATGGAAAATATTTTGGATTGGATACAAAGATATGTATTTTGCGCCATGTGTTTTCTGGTGGAGCGCATACTACGCGTTTCGTGATAATTATTGGTCATCTGAGTCAGCCTTGGTCGCACGACCCCCTGACAGGGGGGGGCTTATCGACGACGGAGTTAAAAAATCATAGTGTTTCGGACATCGAATTTTGGTGTCTGTAAGTCTGCGGCTCTATCTTATTCGTCGGTTGGTCACGAGGGCAGGTGTGACCCGTCATGCTGATGGTTGGATAATATGACAAATATGCAGCCGGTAAGGACTTTGCTGGCATGCTGGGTGTCAGGGTTGAAAATATGATTAGAACACAGTTTGTTTTTAAAACACAAAGATTATTTCTATGCGGGTGTGCTTTGTGGGCACGCGCAAACGCATGCGACGCGTGGTGGGGATGCCACGCGTCACCTGCGTTTGCACGTGTTCACAAAGCACACTCGTATATACGTTTACCACCAGTGCCAAGGTAAAGGTGGCCACAAGCCAACATGTACAGAAAATTATTTGTTTTGAACAAAAACTAATTTACAAAAGGTAACGCAAACGCCATGCTACTAAGATGTATACCTTTGTATCCTTATGTTCAGAAGGCGCGGTACACCAAGTGGTGAAATGCATCAGTGGCAAGCTCCTAGCCGACCCTGGGCCTATTGCCAAAGAACAAGACCTAATGGACTGCACTGGTTAGATATGTTTTCTGGTTGCGGTGTTTCAGTTGCCAGCTGCCATTCACTACCTTCGTTTAGCCTGTGTAAAGCCAACCGATTTCCCTCTGCAAGTCGAGTGGAGTCCCGAAGATAAGAGTCTCCCTGATGGTGCAAGCAGCACACTCAACTGCTGGTCTGGATCTACCTTGGATGGTACGCACACAAATGTCATATAGACACTTAAACTTTGTTTAAATGATCTGGAATGCGTAGTTTTACAACAAAGTTCAAATTATGTGTGGAAATTCTAATTAATGATCAGACGGCCAAACATCACAAACAGTCACGTGCAAAGATGGCCGATTGGTTGTAGCCGGTGTGATATCTGCTGAGAACGGGACGAATAAAGTTAAGCCGTGCCTCGGTTAGTTAACTATGTATATTTCGTGATTCATATTGTGCAGAGTATCAAACTATGTAGTACCGTCAATAAAGTCATTCATGTCGTCCGAGTAAGAAGTAAACAGGTCGGATGGGGTTGAATTAGAACACATTGAAGTTGCCCCGGTGATTCTGCTTGTGCTTAAGCGCCATTAAATCAGTTCCCTATGCAAATGGATGCAGTTTCAAGACCGATTTTTGAAGCCTCTTTTGACAAGAAACTTCTGAGGTGTTTGACTTCACGATATTTCAACATTCATGTGTTATTTGTGATTTTGGATCAGCGTATCAGTTGTTCATGAGTGGTAAACAAAGAACTTTTACGCTGGTCGAAGTCAACACGTTCTAAAATATCCCCTATTATTGCCAAGACACCGAGTCGTCATGGCCAACATCAAATGAACTGAGAAAAACGCACGCAAAACATCTGAGAACTGAATGGAGCACCACTTAGATAGCTTTAGTGCAGTGGCACGCAGAGTCGTCTGACAATTTGAATGAGCCACAAAATGACCCAAGTCCCACAGATGTTTGTAGCCCACAAATGCCACAACAGCCACCAATCTGGGCTGCACCCCATGCATTCGGCAGCGAGTTTATGGTGGTCAATGAAAAGTTTTTTTGTAGGTTGCGCCAAACCGGACAACTTGCCTCCAAGCGTTGTGTGGCCGACGATCGTCAGCTACATCAAGGACAACCATCAAGTCGAAGTTGAATGCCAGGGCGGTTCCGCGTTTCCAAGTTGGTCGCATATGAAAGTTGGAAGAAAAAAAGTATTATTCATTACTACTTTTGCCCAAACTTCACAGATGACGTTGGCTATGGCACGTCACAGAACGCAATGTGCAACAAGGGTGTGTTGTCATCGGTTGAGTACAAGCCACCGACTCGCACCCCAGCCAACCCGCCAGAGAACACGACGAAGGACAAAGAAAAGAATCCCCAGCCAATCCCAGAATACCGTCGTAAACGTGAAAATGCAGCCGCTGACCCCTCTCTGTTCAAAGCGTGCACCAGTGGGTTTGGTTACTGATCTGTCTGCAAAAATTGCTGGCTGCGTGACGACAGACTGCAAAGCAAATGCTACAGGTTGTCTGAAACCGAAGAATCTTCCTGCAAGAGTTGACTGGCCGACCGAACGAGACATCCTTCACGACGGAGAAAGTTTGCAAGTCGGCTGTATGAGTGGCTCGACGCTGAGTGGTTGGATGACTTTGCTGACACATTAATTTTGTTTTTGACATATTGAGGTCCATTTTATCACCGGCCTTTCTAGATGGGGCAACCAAACAGTCGGTGCAATGTACCGCCGGTGTGTTGCACGAAGCAAACAAGGCAACGACCTATCAGTTTGAAGCATGCACAGGTTTGATATCGCTTTTTGACCTCGTCAGTTCGTTCTAAATGTAACGATGTGGCAACCAACAATGCTGACTGGAATATTTTTCCATATACTATGCGCTGACATTGGCTTAACAACAACTAAAGGTGTCACAATTGTTGAAGGTTGCTCAAAACCCGCTGATTTGCCGCCGACAGTCGTATGGCCAGCTGACGTTGACCACATCAACGATAACGATGAAGTGAACGTGGTCTGTCAGAACGGCTCTGCGTTGCCAGGTTGGTCGGATGTCCTTTGAAACGAAAAATGTAAGACGACTGTGGCTTTGTTTTTTTGTTGAAACCGTTATGATATCTATCCTCGACGTGTTACCACAGTTCGCGATAGTCAAGCAACGTCACAAACAGCAGTGTGCTACAAGGGTGTGTTGATGTTAGTTGGCTCCGGCCCTTCAACTACGAGCACCCCAGTGAACCATTCAACTGGCACCCCTGACAACCCTTCAACTGGCAGCCCTGCCAACCCTTCAACTGGCAGTAGCAGCCCTGCCAACCCTTCAAGTGGTACCCCTGACAACCCTTCAACTAGCACCCCTGACAACCCTTCAAGTGGCACCCCTGACAACCCTTCAACTAGCACCCCTGACAACCCTTCAACTGGCAGCCCTGCCAACCCTTCAACTAGCAGTAGCAGCCCTGCCAACCCTTCAAGTGGCACCCCTGACAACTCTTCAACTAGCAGTAGCAGCCCTGCCAACCCTTCAAGTGGGACCCCTGCTGACAACCCTTCAACTGGCACCCCTGCGGACCATTCAACTGGCAAACCTATTACTCCCCCCCAAACGGAGACGTCGACAAAAGGCAGTGAAGTGAAGCCTGTCCCAATCCCTGAATACCGTCGCAAGCGTCAAGATGCATCCGCAAACAAGACCTCTCTTTTCAAGCCGTGCACCAGTGGGTTTAGTTAACAATCTTTATGCCAAAACTGGCTGCATAACATCCGAGCAGAGCGCAAAACAAATGCTGCAGGTTGTCTAAAACCGACGAATCTTCCTTCAAGAGTTGATTGGCCGAGCGACCGCAACGTCCTTGGCGACGGGGACAGTTTGCTAGTTAACTGCATGACTGGCTCGACGTTGACTGGTTGGTTCTGGATGAGTTTGCCGTCTCTTTCAACACTTTGAGAGCAATATTTGTTCACCGGCTTTTCCAGATGGTGCGTCAACACAAGCTGTGCAATGCGTCGCCGGTGTGTTGTACGAAGCGAACAACGCGGAGAGCTATCAGCTTGAAGCCTGCACAGGTTTGAGAGTGATTTCGTTACTGACGGTGGAGTGCTAAATTTAACTACAAAATTCGAAATTATTTGTTGTGTATTTGCTCTGACACGAGCTGCGCAGACTGATGATGTATGACAATTTGTGCAGGCTGCGCGAAACCAGTTGATTTGCCGCCAACCGTTCAATGGCCAGATAATGCCAATCACATTGAAAATGGAACCGTCGTAACCAACGAATGCCTGAATAACTCGGCGCTGCCCGGTCAGTTTTCACTCTTGCGCAAATTCCAAGCACAAATGGCAAGCGAAGTCCAAGTTGACCGTGCAGGTAACAAAAGCCGCACGTTGCAAACAGCTGAGTGCAATAAGGGTGTGCTAGAGTTGGTAGATTCAATTGCCCCTCCGACCATTGAGAACACGGCGACCGACCAAGACGTACAGCTGCCCGTCGAGATAGCTCGCCGACGTCAAAATCACACCAGCGATTCTGGCCTGTTCCATTTCTGTACCAGTGAGTTGCTGTAATTTTGCCATTGTTGTCAAATTTGACATGCAAGCAGCCAATTTGTATATGCTTCATTCTCTTTGGCGGTATGCCGCGACTTTTCAGGCCCGGCAGTTCAGGCCCGACCCTTTCATGCCCGGCCGATTCAGGCCCAGCATGTTTAACCCATTTATAGGCATAGGCTTAGGCTCCAGTCGGGACTGAATCGTCGCACAATACTCTGGCGGCGGGATGACTATTCATGCTCGCTTGCTTTCGTGCGTGAGCGAACAAAGTTCAAAATACTGGAAACACTTGGCATCATCGTTGCAGGTTGCCTGAAACCGAACCTGCCACCAAACGTTGAATGGCCGAATGGCGATGGGCCACTGCAGCACGGTGATGAGATCGTATCAGTGCCCTGCAAGCAAGGTTCAACTTTGCACGGTTGGTCCATTCATATCACACTCCATCATACTTCCAGCTACTGTTGGACAACGACTGTTTTGCAAGGAATGCTTTTGCAATATGTCCAGACCTGAGCGTTTTGCCTGCGTTTAAACATGAACACTTTTTTTGCCGTGACGCAGTTTGCCGTTCTGGGCTGTATTTCGCTCAATTTCTTTGCATTGGTCGCACAATGACCATATATGAGCATCCATCCCTCTATTTTTCCTGCATTGTCAAAGGGGGTTAATGACGATTTGTTTCGAATTGAATCAGGTTTTGACAAGCAGTTTTCTCTTTCTTTTCCTTTTTTCCCACTTTATCGGAAGTGGTCCACGTGTGTGTGTGTGTGTGTGTGTGTGTGTGTGTGTGTGTGTGTGTGTGTGTGTGTGTGTGTGTGTGTGTGTGTGTGTGTGTGTGTGTGTGTGTGTGTGTGTGTGTGTGTGTGTGTGTGTGTGTGTGTGTGTGTGTGTGTGTGTGTGTGTGTTTGTTTGTGTGTGTGTGTGTGTGTGTGTTGTATAGTCCAGCCACGAGCTCATCAGACGACTTTTAAAGCTTGTTTGGCCAGATTCAAAAATGCTCTGGCTACACTCGTTTTTGCAAACAAAAGAAAGATAATGGGCCGAAAGAGATGATGACAAGTTCCAGCTGGCTGACCTCAACTTGTTGCGTACTTACGCGAACAGCAACGTCATTCAACACAGAAATGTTTCGGGAGTAAAAAGAGAATTTACGCACCGAGGTGGAGATCGTGCTTTTTTTTAAAAAAAGTGTGTTTCTCTTTCTTTCATTTCCGAAATACGTGGAACCGATACATTATTGGATCCGCACACGCCAACTTCAAAAAAGGCACCTCATGAGCTCGTGGTTGGACTATAGTACATCGATTTGACACATAAAGCGTACAATACGTGTCTACAGTAACCGGAACCCCGAACCATTTTTTTGGTCACATAGAATTCAGGGTGAAACCTCTGGACACGTGTGTTTCTCATTCTTTCTTACTGATGAGCTTGTCGAAACCTGGTTCAATTTGAAAAAAATCGCGAAATATCCCCTTGACAATGCAGGAAAATTAGGGGGTGGATTAGTCGGGTGGTCGTAGTGGTTGACATCAGAGTTACTATGGGGCCCATTATTGTCATCCATCAGGTGTGTGCCTGCCAGTTTCAGATGGCAAAACGACGCAAACCGTGAAATGCAGCGGCGGTGTGTTGGTCAATGCCGACGACAGTTCCGAGACAACCGGCAACGAGAGCTATAAGCTGATGGCCTGCACGGGTTTGACAATTATTTTCTGTCGTTGTAAGAAAGTTTAGCACAATTTTCGGTGTTAAACCATGAATTGGGTTCAAGCAGAATCGCTGGTCCGGGACTGGAACTAACGCAATATTTTTCGGGATCGGAATTCTGCATCGTGTTTGGAAAAAGTTTGGGATCGGAATTAGCCAAAAGTTCGGGATCGGCACTCGGGATCGGGATCAGAACAAAAAATTGATCATGCAAAAACTCGAGTTTTTTTGCGGCCATATTTTTTAATTTTATCCGTAGAAATCAATTGAAGGTCGTTTGTGGATAAAACCGATCCAAAAAGAAACGATTTTGGGTCAAAATATGCAACCTGATGACAGAAATGAACAGTTTTGTTGCAAAATGACCAAAAAATTGGTGATTCTAAATGGCTTTTAATCCGAAATGGTTAGGGATTGGACCATGACCAGGACCAGGATCGGGATCGAGATTCGTTGAAACTTTCGGGATCGGGATCCAAACACCCTTCGGGACACCCCTTTTGAACCCTAACCATAAGCCATGTTTAGTGGTAAGATGATTGTAGGATGCGCCAAACCGGAGTCGCTTCCAAACAACGTCGATTGGCCAAACGGAACTGAATATCTGAAAGACAAAGACACTGTCACGGTCAGCTGCTCAAAAGGATCAACAACTGGAGGTGAAACACAATTTAAGTGCCTATGTTAAATTACTAAAATCTGCTCTCGAACAAGTTTATGTCCATTTTTTAGTTAACGGTGCCAAACAAAATGTGACGTGCAAAAATGGGAAGTTGATTGCCGGCGGCGGATCTGGGAGTGCAACCGTGTCGAACACGGAAAGTTCGACTACCGCAACTGAACCAAACACACCCAAACCTGACAACTCAACTACAATCGATCAAATCTCCACCAATGCTAGCAGCGAGCCCGTAGTTACCGCCGAACCCACTCCGGAAACCTCCGTTGAGTCTCACACTCCCACCCATGATTCCAACGTATCTACGACACCCCTTGGACCCTCAAAAGGTGCCAGCACCGTGTCTGCCAGCTCCACCGAAGTTTCCAATGCGGGTACTACTCCATCTGAGGCTCTTACCAGCACGAAGCAGAGTGAAGAAGAAACAATTGAACGAAGGGCTCGCGAAGAAGACGAACCAGCGCTCAAGGATTGCAATGGTTGGGATTTGATAATAATCAATCATTATTGTCTTAAGCCACATCGGTTCATTGCCTAGAAACAAGCGCTGAAAATATTTTGCAGCCTGTCTCAACCCCGACCTGTTCGGAGAGAGCGACACCACTGTGACACCGTGGCCGGGAAATGAGACCTTCATCGAATCCAATCAAACTCGAAGTGTGTCCTGTCCTGAAGGAACTGTCGCTGAAGAAGGTGGATAACATTGACTATATCTGGCTTTCTGTCGCACGACCAGCCTTTCTAGGTCATGAGCGCAATACATATTCTCCCTCGATTAGTGCACGTAGCAAACCATGCTATTAAGACGCAGGAAAAGGGAGAACCAAGCAAGCAACTACAGTAAATCACCTTTAAAGTTCAAAATGGGACAATTTACCAACGGGGGCCATTTAACTTGAATTGTGAAGTTTGCTTGTAAAAAAGAGGTCACAATGGCAACGAAACAGCTATTTTCAGACGACACTGCCACGACAACAAGCACAACCGAAGGCACCCCAATAGAGACATCAGCAAGCGAAGAGCAGACGAAGTCTAGCACAAGTGCAGAAAATGCCACCTCATCTACGTCTAAAAGTGAGGAAGTCGTCACCGGTTCCACTCCTCAGGAAGAAACCTCTATTGCAACCACAGCGACAGATGAAGAAGCCAATTCCATGTCCACTTCTGCAGATATTGTGACTGCATCCACTACTCCCGAAGAAGCCAATGCCACAAAGTCAGTCACCGAAGAAAAAACCGAAGCCAATTCCATCGTTCACGGGAGCACAACAACCACAGGTACATAAAAAACTAAAAACGAATTTCCTGCTACCGCGGTGTGTCAGAGAGTGTAGACATAGTTTTTCTTGACCTCGTGCGCGAGTGTCAATCGCACACTCTTTCCAAGCGATGTGAGACAAAATCTAGCGCATTGCCATAATCTGCAAGTAGCAGATGGTGCGCTACGGTAGCTATGTCGCATGATATCACAAACTAAGCAATAAGTGATAAGTAGGCACACTCGAAGTAGAGCGTCTTGACCGTTATCCCAACATTTAAAAAATCGAGCAGATTAGCCAGTTTAGTGCCGTTAGCAGCAAACAGGTTTGGCGCTGCTGCAAGGGGCAGGTGCACACGAAGTTCAAACCCGCGCGTGGTCTCAGTGAAACTAAAGGTTTCTGATTAAAAATGTGTTCAGAATGTGATGCACAAGTCCGCTCAATCCCAACCAGCCCTCACACCCAGCCAAACATCAATTTGTCATACCTGTTGAACAATGTGCTCCTACTCAGAGGCCACCTATCCATTTTACCGCCGCCAAGCCGCGAGATCCGACAAGCCAAAGCAGCAGCTACAGTTGAGATGCACAAACGGAACGTTGAAAATTACCGGCAAGGACTCTAAGCCCATGAGATGCGTTGTTGGTATGTTGGTCGGCACGTTAGTTTGTCGGGAATAATGACAGGCGCGTAAAGCAGGACTTGAAGATTGCCGCTTAGTTCACAGCAATCTCAATAATGCCCCGTACTTTGTATGCGCTGTGCCCTCAAAGTTCAGGGCAGCTAACTAATTACAACTCGAGAAGTTTGGAAACATTTAATGTTCCATTCCAAACGCTGCTGTTCTGTGGTTGCTGCGTCGGCCAGCTTTTGCAAACGAATCAAATTGCGGCTTTTTTGCAGTGCTTCAATCGTCGGTCACCTCTACGACTGGTTCAACTTCCTCGGAAGGTTTGTCCTCTTGTATTTGATCTATTAGGGCGTTTGAACACTTCCGACACCAAGCAATGATTGTATAGTGTTACCTGGTTGCAATTCCAGGCTCGCCCACTGGCGAGACCGGTGCGACATCGACCGAACCAACCGGTGAGATTCAATAACGTTTCATTCATCTGAAATATGTAGCAAAGTGGATTTTGTACTTTTAGATAAAACCGCCGAATCCGTGAGCGGCGGCACTGGATCCACGCCAACTACAGCTGATGGTACGTGAGCAAACGTTATGAAGCATTAATGTCGGCAAAAGACGTGTGAAGTGTAATCGAAAACCCATAACGATGATGCCAGGCCATAAAAACCCTATCGCGTTGACACAAAAGTCCTGCATGTAGAGTATCGCGTGTATTTCAGGAGAATCATCAACTGCCGAGACCTCTTCGTCAGTAACGGGTGGAACCGCAGGTCCATTGTGCTTGTCTTTTCGTCAGTTAATGCCAGTGAATGAGCAGAAAACTGCTAAACTGAAATTTGGGAATTTTCAGAAACCAAAGAAGGTGTGAATGGTACGGTGACCCCGCCAAGCAACGGAACAGAAGGTGTATTTCCCAGCTTTGACTCCACTAATGTAAATTTCCGAAAAATAATTGATTCGAGTTCTACTTTTCATTTGCATTTGATTCAGAAACTGGTGCACCGCCCACACCTGAGACCGACCACCCCCATGGCTACAATGAGACAGGTGGTAAGTGTACGTGGTTGTGCTTTCGCTGAGAACTGTCTATCGGATACGTTTTTAAACCTGGCATGCTTGAGGTTGGGCCGTGCTGGTTTCAACCGGGCTTAATCAAATACAACTTAACGGCCGGAGGTCAACACAATTTTAACTGAAAGGGGCGTACAGGCGTCAGCATTGGCTGGAATTCACAAAACAAAGTCAAGCTCACCGTCAAACTCAACGTCACGTGTGAAATGACGTTGAACTATCCCGAGTTCACCGTCAAGTTCACCGTCAAGTTCAACGTCAAGTTCAACGTCAATCTCACCGTCAACATCAACGTCAAAAAATTGGGAAAGAAAATTACGCGCAAGATTTTATGCTGCACACTGTATTCCGCAGTTTTTTATCTTATTCATTTCCGTTATATGCTTTATTTTGTCAGTTTTGTACTTTTACCGAGTTTGTTCGAGTACTTATCAGAGAGAAATCCCGTAATTTGCGCGTAATTTTCTTTCCCAATTTTTTGACGTTGATGTTGGCGGTGAGGTTGACGTTGAACTTGACGTTAAACTTGACGGTGAACTCGGGATAGTTCAACATCATTTCACGCGTGACGTTGAGTTTGACGGTGAACTTTGACGTTGAGCTTGACGGTGAGCTTGACTTTGTTTTGTGAATTACACCCATTGTGCCAAATCCCTGGACAAAATCAAACCTGGCGAAGCGTCCTGTATCCAAATCCGGTATTGCCTTGGTCACGTGACTTCTTGTATTGAGGACGAGATTACTGATACGACTACAGCAGCTTCGATAAAGCGTAAAAATGTTTATTTTGCGTCTGAAAACAACGTTCGCGCTGGCAGAAACTAGTAGCGTAATTAAGTGTGTGAATAAGTCACGTAGGCAATACCGACCGGACAGATCACCAGCCTTGATATCGTATCCAAAATTCTGGACGCAGAATCGCGATCACAGTCGTGAACAAACAGTTCCGTTCAATTCGCAGTAATCGACAAAACCGAGTTCGTGACCAAACATCCGTGGGAGGGTCTGTTGGGCGCAGCGATCGCGTTGTGGATCATCGGCGCCGTGTTCGATGTGGTGTTCTTCATTTGGTTCTTCCGAACGCAAGGGCTCGATGACGTTGCTGTGGCTGCTATGTGATCGAGGAAACAAAAACATCATTGTTCTTCTGTTCTCTTTTCATTGATTTGCTGCGATTATATTTTGTGCTCTATTTTGCTGCCGTGAACGATTGTTTTTCATTGAAATTTGCGTTTGTTCTTCGGTGTCGATTGTTGGAGGCTTTTGGTGAAGGAGAAAAATATATTTTGATCGGTTTTTTTGCTTTTTGCACTGTATGATCATTTATGAACGCTTGCGGTTTATTGTTTTGCACTGAACGCTTGATCGGGACCGTTGAAAGAAGTATATGGTTCGTCGTTGTGCGATGTAATTTTGCACTGTGTTTACGAATTGGATGGACGGTTATCTTACGATTGTTCTTGTTTTATTCTCTGTATCGAAAAAATGCATTTATGGTTGAATTGTGACGTTGATTTTTACAGAGTATAATATTGCTGCATAATCTTCTGTTTTTCACCGTAAATATGTGCCTTTGTGGTGTGGGATTCTGCAGTAGAAGTCGATTTTTACAGAAATATGGTGATCTAATCAAGTTTAGACCGTTTTAGACCCTTACGATTTGGTTGTACCATAAATGATGATCTAGCAGGCCAATGTCTTATGATTAATGTAATAACGGAATGACAGGTTGTTCTCTAAGTAGCTGCATCTTCAAGAACAAATGTACACAACTAACGGACAGTGGATATTTAGTTTAAGTAATTTGTCCGCACAATTCTTTTTGCCGAATATACAGTATCTTCCAAGACTGCGTTGATTATGAGTGAGATATGCAGATACCAATACTCAGAAATGTTATTGATGCAAAGATGAGATTTTAATGGAAACAGGGTTTTATTCACTGCTTGTGACTGATAAAGATGTTATTACTGATTTGTTCGCTGAGGTGCATGCCTGTTAAAGGGCTCGGGACACAACCGAAGGAAGGGCAGCAGAGCACAGTGTTATACATCGCTGGAAAGCACTGTGGCAGCACATATCACGCACAAATGTTCAGCTCCTCAGAGATTCGCTATCTCTTGGTAGAGGGACTTTTCGTTCCAGAGAAAAGTGAATTTTCTCACAACTTGAAACGACCGTTGCAGAAACCCCAAATGAGTTGAAGGTCGAGTAACACGTGGATGGGATTACAACAGCTACTGGATAATTTATCATGACAACTTAAGTCGCTCAAACCATTGTTTCCCTCGGTGAGGGTGCGAAACATTCCAAAAATCGGCCATATTTTTCGAGGACACAAGTTTGTCCCTAAATTTTGAGGCCGTGCTTTGTGTTGCAGAAATGAAAATGCGACAGAAAAACAGAGCATTGTCGAAAGTACCAGAAAATAAGGTTTTTAAATTTGGAAACACTTTGATAGCGGCGTGACGGGCCAAAAAAGACCTAAAAATTGCCCCTAAACTGCATAGTTGCATTCATTGATGGAAATGTGATGTAAATAATGGATGTATTGCATTGCATTGGAAACGAGAAAGTCAGATAAACGCACAGTCCAACAATCTAGACAAGTTTGAAGACATGAAACTCCATGGTCCGGCTGCTGCAGCCATGCCAGCCTGAATAAGATATTTGGCTATAAGTCGTTACTGTTAAAGATTATTGGACATTTAATAGCTTCAAACGATGTAGCTTCAACGTGGCTATCGAACGATATATAACATGCCCATACTATCTCTTACTGTGGGCAAGAAACGGTCAAAATTCCGAAATCGCACATGGTGACGTGACGGTTCATTCCAGAATCGTAAAAAAAGCAATTTTTCAGCCTCTGCCCTTAAGCGTAAGAATTTATTGGAGCTTGTTATATATCGTTCGAAAGCTACTCCAGAGATACATTGTTTGGTGCTGTCACATTTACAATAGCTGTTAACAATAAGCATTTATAGCTGAATATCATATTCAGATTAGTATGGCTACCCAGAGAGATCTGTAGACCTTGGGGTCTTCGGACCATGATAGGTTGTTAAACCAGACGTTTCTCTCAATTTTTTGTTTCGAATCCGATACAATCTGTGGCCTTTATGTGTAGCAATTCTGGCGATGAATATAACCACCTAATTTAGCGGCAATTTAATGGATTTTTAGGCCTGTCACGGAGCTAGCCATGAGTTAAAAAATTTAAAAACCTTATTTTCTGGTACTTTCGTCGATGCTCTATTTCCCCATTGCGTTCTTGTTTCCGTAGCGCTAAGCGTGACCTCAAAATTTAGGGACAAACTTGTGTTATCGAAAAATAAGGCCGATTTTCGGAACGTTTCGCACCCTCACCGTGTGAAGCAATGGTTTGAGCAACTGAAATTGTGTTGATAAGTTATTCAGAAGCTGTTGCAATCTTATCCACGTGTTACTTGACCTTCAATGCATTTGGGGTTTCTGCACCGGTCGTTCCAATTTGTGCAAAAATTCAGTTTTTTCTGGAACGAAAAGTCCCTCTACCAAGAGATAGCGAATCTCCAAGGAGCTTAAAATTTGTGCGTGACATAGGCTGTCGGAATGCTTTCCAACGGTATGTAACAATATGTCCTGCTATCCTTCCTTCGGTTATGTCCCGAGCCCTTTAATATACTAACCCCTTACTGTAAGTACAATACACGGTGTAAGTACCAGAATTCGGCTGAGGACCCAATCCCAATCGTCAAGTTTGGCGTTCACACTATTTTCGTTGTCAGTGCCCATGGACGTGAAACGAGCATCTAAAAGCCGACGGACGAAAAAAAGCCGGAAAACTTGCTTAAAAGCAATTGCAAGTCGAAGTCGACGGTGTGATGAAATTCATCCGGTCGGACGATGTCACACAGCGTTACACATTAGTGAAACATCTGAATGCTGGGTACGTCGCGAGCAGCAATCGAATCGAACATCTTTCTTGCGTTGACAAGTTGACGTTTTGCCAATACTGTAAAGATTTTAGCGCTTGCAATCCAGGAAACTTAGTGCTCGAAAAACGCCTGGCTTGATTCATCGCGATCACACCGCAGATGATCTGCATCACTGTTCTCGTGACCACAGATGGCAGATTTCAACGTTCCCAGCAGGGTTGGAAAAAAAATATTTTTTAAATGAAAATTTTTTTTTAAAATATTTTTTTAAATAAATTTTTTTTTAAATTTTCGAAGATAGCAAAAAAATGATTCATTTTTTTGCAAAAATAAAAGATAAATGCAGAAAATGGCTGGTAAAATACATAATGAGCAATTATACTTGCTGAATGTGACTTATTGGCGAGTTTTCCTGCGTTATATTTGTGCCCTTCCAGCAACCGATTGGTCCGGAAGCCCACGTGGGCCACTGACCGTTGTTCTGTCTCATAGTGTTGCTGCATGTGTGCATCAGAGATGACCAAATGAGGTATATTTACGTGATAACGTCGGTTGCCTATACAGAAACCAGATATTTTGCTGTTTGTCTGAATATGGGTTGTCTAAACAACTCTGATTGCTCTGATGAAGCTCGTCATCCCGTGATCTACTGACGAAAGAAACACATGTACCTTATGTTTTACATCAAGGCACATGATAAAAGCTTTCAGAGGCGCCAAGATGTGAAAAACAAGCGCCGCATGCACTTTTGTGGAGAAACCATCACGCATCCTGAGAAAAAAATTACGAATTTTAAGCTCGAAAAAGGCCATTTTTGATCGTTTTAGACAACATTGTTCCCCGGCCAAATTTAAAAAAAAATATTTTTTTTAAAAAAAAATTTATTTTTTTTAAAACCGTGTTTTTTAATTTTTTTTTGTTTCTTTTTGCCCAACCCTGGTCCCCAGTACGGGTACCCACGCGCAGAATACCTTCATTATTGACATTTTAGTCAATTTGTGCGGTTGTATTTCCATCACAGCACTGAACCAAATCACCACTCAGAAGAACCGACACAACGTTGCTCGACTCAAATATTTCATAAGGTACGACCTTGAAGTCGATCTAGAATGGCGCCAATGTTTGAAGAAAAAACGCCATGGAAATGGTTTCCTGTAACTCACCTCAACGAATTTGTCGTTGTGAATGGTATTTTGACGTTGAACAAGGAAAACCGTATCAAGAGGTATTCTGGCCACGTTGCCCTCTCACCCAGTCACAGGTGATCAGCGCATGGCGGTCGCGAGACAAGCACCGTGTGCTTTATGTGCGTGCTCGCTTTCATAAAAAGCGAACTTGAAACCAAAAACCAAACGCCCGCTCACCGCTTCCGTTATTTATTCGCAACCAACACCAAGATCCTTTTGCATTAATGTGCCTGTGCCCCCACTATGGCATTCTTCTATCACACATTTGGTATTAGACTTCATATCGGTCCAGATTTGCAAGTCGGGTTATTTTCCAAACAAGTCGTTGAAATATGTTTTATGATTTTTGCTGCTTTCAATAAAGGAAAAATATAAAACTACTCCACTCTTTTCACTTTGCTAAAAAAACTAAAAAGCTACTTCAACCAAGCCAGTGATTATGCTAGCTCTGTGCGTTTTGTTTCTCGTTTTGGGCGTCACTGCGAAACAAGGTAAGTCACAACAACCGGTGGCGGAGAAAATTGAAACTGCAGCCTTTAAGTTTTGTTCTGATTCAATTTGATACAAATGATTGCAGAAACTGTGCGACAAACCAGAATTTTCCACTTAGCCCCCCCCCCCCAGTAGAGCCCTCGGGGGCTCCAAGTGGAGAATTTTCTACATACAGCCGGGCCTGGGGCGGGCTACAAAGCACCCACGGTAAAAGTGACGCCAATTGGTACCAAACTTGGCTAATTTTCGTTCACATTTCTGTTGCCATACGCGGTTTTGTATCAGCATGTAAAGTAAAACTACGTCAACACGAGCCTGATTTCGGAGCTAGCAAAATGGTGAAACATTCATGACGTGGCTGCTGATTTGGGAAACGTTACACGTTGTCGCATACCACATGGAGCATGATGATTTTCTCTTTCTTTGCGTTTTGCAAGTTCACCACCTCCGAAATCGGGCTCGTGTTGGCGTAGTTTGCCTATAAAACTCAACTTTTAGCAGCTTTCCAATCCAAAAAAGAGAATGCCGGATCTGATGGATTTTATCGGGATTGAAATTCTCCGGATCGGTATTTTCGGATCCGAACACTCTGGGGTGTTGTTTGCAGAGTGGAAGCTCGAAGTGAAGACGGGCAATTACTGCCTGGTCGAGCACGACTGGCCTTTTAATTGCATCGATGCAGCATCGTCGGGCTGGAAAGGAAAGGTGGCTGACATATTAATTTTAGTAAACCAAAATCAAACAGGTTCGATTTTCAAAGCACACAGCCAGATCAAATTCACTACAGATCAAATTTGTGATGAGCGGTAGAGGAGACCAATCAAACGTTATGCATCTGATCAACAGTGTTCACAACGAAGATTCGGAGTTTGCGCAAGACAGCCTTGAAACACGCTTCTTTACCACCCATGACCTGACCCCGATAACATCAGTCTATTTTGAGCATTGGGGAATAGGAGGTATGTTTGGCAAATCATATATTCTCACCAGAAGTCAACACCTATTTGACTTTTTAATGTATGTACGCATATAGGGTGGCAGCTGCGTTGGGCTACCCTGCAGTTGAAACACAGCAATGGAGAGTGGGGTCCAAAGATTCACTTCACCTATCGCCACAAGTAGGCGGTTTTAGCGGCGGGCGGGCAATTGAGCAAAGCCGGTTTGAGCACCGCCATTTTGAGCTGGTGGAAAAGAGCTGGCTCCAATAGAGCAGAACATGCAACTGAATAGGCCTAAGCCTTAGCATAAATAAGAAACTAAAGATCTTTCATCAATAATAGTATAATAGTACAGATATCGGTTGGCAATGCAATATCGGGCCAACGTTGCTACTTCGTCCCCAAACCAAGGGAAGCACACTAAAGAAATATAATCAACAATACAAATAAAAACATCGGATCATCACAATGCGACGTTCAATTCACGTGGCACATACGGTAATAAATAATATACAATAATATACAATAATATACAATAATAAACAATAATATACAATTCACAACTCGCAAAATGCACATTCGCACATGTGCAGGGTCAATCCACATTTACGCTAATGCATAACGCACGCATTTCATACTCAGGATAAAGAACAATTATACGTACATACACTTCACATTTGTACACAAAATATGTACACACTTTCAAACCACATATTTTTTTGGTTTTTCGTTGTTCTGTATGTGTTGGTGCCTTACATGATTTATTTATTTTTTGATTTTTTTGTTTTTCCTTAATTTGGTGTTTACATCCATGTGCCATCCATGTACCATTCTCATGTGCGAGCAGATGGCTATTTTGTAGATTCAAGTCACCATAACCTTGTTGCGATTCGTTACTATTCGACATGCCGTAACACAAGAGAAGAATGCCCAATAATGCTGACATCCAACACAAAACATCAGAACGATGTTGATAGACTATGCGGAAACAGAAGACAAAGCCTAAGTGTAGCTTAAGCCTAATGTGGAAAAACATGTGCACCACCTCCACGTTTCGTCGCTCTCTTTTTTATCTCTTGACTTTACGGAGACAGCATAGTCAAACAACTAACGGGAGTAGAGAAATTCAAGCATTATATGAGAATTGTTAAGTTCAGCAGTGCACACGCAAATATTTCAAGCTGACTTTCAAGTCGGCGTCACAGTCAAAACATAGCTTGATTCACACAACTTTCGATATGGTCGAAAACAATCTTTTAGCTGGTTTCACCACCACCACCGACATTGGAAAGAAAAGAGCTCTGTTGTAGCTTATTTGCTCAAAGGGATTTTTTCCAAATCTGCTTTGGCCAATCGCCCGACCTTCGTTTTAACAAGAATGAACCGCGCTGAAATATCAAAAACGTCAACTAACTTGCAGCAAAAACGAAACGGTGCTCCGTAACGGGGGCTTGGAGAAGGACGTAGCTAATTGTGTGTACGGTGAGTCGGGGCTTCATAAATCTGACGCAGTGTGTGTGTGTGTGTGTGTGTGTGTGTGTGTGTGTGTGTGTGTGTGTGTGTGTGTGTGTGTGTGTGTGTGTGTGTGTGTGTGTGTGTGTGTGTGTGTGTGTGTGTGTGTGTGTGTGTGTGTGTGTGTGTGTGTGTGTGTGTGTGTGTGTGTGTGTGTGTGTGTGTGTGTGTGTGTGTGTGTGTGTGTGTGTGTGTGTGTGTGTGTGTGTGTGTGTGTGTGTGTGTGTGTGTGTGTGTGTGTGTGTGTGTGTGTGTGTGTGTGTGTGTGTGTGTGTGTGTGTGTGTGTGTGTGTGTGTGTGTGTGTGTGTGTGTGTGTGTGTGTGTGTGTGTGTGTCGTGCTGCGGTCTTGTGTTCGACCAGGACTGGATAACTGATCCATGTGTTACCTATAAGGCTGACCGTGCGCTTGTGATTCAGAAATTTTATTTCAGATCAAAACAGCGACGGCGAGCGCTTTGTGCTGGCCAAACCTCCCAATCAAGACTGCTGAAAATGAAGTCAACTTGTATGCATCTCTGGCGAACTATTTTTGTCACGTTTGCTGCACGAGTGAGAACGCATCCATCTCATGTTCGCCATAAAATTTCTTCGAACAACACTTAACCGTTAATAACGTAAAGAATTGTACCGGTAAAACTAATTTCGTGGCCAAGCAATGTACCCAAATCAACATTGTATGTGATAACAAGTTGGCTAAATATTGCTGGTTCTTGATTGAACAAACTAGAGCTGGTATTACTGAACAAGCAGGGCTGACCTTCTCTTCCATGCTGATTAACAAAACTTCTATGTATATTGCGCCACCAAATGCCTGTTGACCGATTCTTGTTGAGAAACACCAATATTTCAATACTTGCTGCACTTGCTTTCGAAAGCTATTTCTGCTGTTTTTGTAATTTGTGTATTTGGAAAAAAAATAATTTTATTTCTTTTTTTGTAGAGAGAGTGAAAGCATGTGTCTTCAGTATGATTGTGTGCTGAGTGCTGTGCGCGTGCACTAGTTTTATCGATTCGCCAGTCGGAGAAAAACATTTTTTGCCCACAAAGGATTTTGAAGTGTACGTGCTCGCACCGTTATCACGCAAAGATCCGGAAAACCTAAGATGAACATGAATGTACAAAAACACAGAGCGATAAACATGAACGAGAACACACGACCAAAATCGGGGCATTGCTGTAATCGTTAGCAGGACGCCCTTGTATGCAAATGTTATGTTTTGCGATCAAGTCTTTGTTGGCGTGCATGTGGACAAACACGTAAAAAAGACAGGAAAATACGAGGCTTGCTGATGAACGATTGTAGCTGCTCGCCTCCGTAATTAATTCTAAAGTGAACCTGAACCCAAAAAACGGGCGAATTTTTTTCGAAATTAACTGAATAGCAACCAGTTCTGGTGAGCATGCGATTAGCGATATTGCGGCAGCCAGTGCATCTGCCTTCGTTTTTTATTCCCAACCAACACCAAAATCCATTTGCGTTACAGTGCGCTCCACTAAGAGAATTTTCGATTCACATTTTCGTATTTTGTCCACTTTGCAGACTTTATACTGGTCCAGATTTGCAGTCGGGTTACCTTTCAAGCCGGTTGTTGAAAGTTGTTCGATTTGATGATTTTTGCTCCTGAACTACTTCAGTGAAAACTAACCGCAACGGTCAGTAATCAGCCAACAATCATGTCGATGCAACTTCTATGCGTCTTGTTCCTCGTTTTGAGCGTCAAGGCAAAACAAGGTTAGTCAAACAAAACAATCGACGGCAGAAGAAATGGAAAGCGTGTGGACAAACTGCCGAATAAAGATTATCAAAAGCGCAAAACAGGCATTTCTTTGTGCAAACTGCCGATTTTGACAGCATGTGCTCAGAATCAGAGTGTGTGGCAGCATTGGAATATTGAGTGAGGATGACAATGTTGGACATCTGTGGTTTTGAAGTTGGATAGTATAGTCCCAAACAAGTAATATACAAGCGAGAACAATCCTGCGTCATGTAAAAGATCGAATATGTACATTCCTGGTCATGATAATAGGGTTGCTTTCCTCGCAATTTAAAGCGCCTGAAACCTGAGTTGAATTAAAAAATATGCCTCCGTTTGTAGAGTGGAAGCTCCAAGTAAAGACGGGAAACAAGTGCTTCGAGCATCATGATTGGCCGGTATCTATGTGGACATGCCTGGATGGCTCGGGCACCGATCAAATTGTAAGTCATGTCAAAAACACCATGAATATAGTGTGCCGTGACTAATCGGGTAAATCAAAAGTTGTTTTTTTTCGCCATGAAGTTGTCATTATTTTACAACAGCATGAGTACTATGTATATGTATCAAGAGACAAGTAATAACATACTAAATTAGCCCGTTGGACACTTTTTCTTCGTTTTTACCACAGTTGCAAGCAGGGTTGAAAAAAAAATTTTTTTATTAACGAGCTTTTTTTTTAAAAAAAAAATTTTTTTTTGATTTTTTTTTGACGAAAATTTTTTTTATTAGAAAAGGTGTTGCAAACGACGTTTCAGGACAAATGAAATCGATCCAACATATTTTTCAAAAATTGAAAAATTTTCGCCTGAGACCCAACTTGTGCGGTGACACCCGGTAGTATTGTGCAGATTCTATGGTCTTCTACCAGTCTGAGGTTGATGTTGACTAACGATGTTACTCTAATGTATTGTAGCATGCCGTACAACGTATTTTAATGCATCTAATGCCGTATATCTGACATACGACCATCAAAATATCGATTACAGCCCAAATCTTGCGTGTCAGATCGACTTTGCGCGCCCGGTTTTGCACCAGACCTATGTATATACATGTGTAGTAGCATGCAGTAGTACATTATCGGTGCCACATCACTATAAAAGACCAGCCCCGCGCATCCCTGTACGGATTTGGGGACAATACAGGGCGCCGCAGGCGCGATTTTGGAAAAATTGTCCCGTCCACAGGAAAAAAGTGCCAATTTTTGGCCTCGAAAAAGGCCATTTTTGGACATTTCAGCCCTTTTTGGGCAACTTTTTTTTATTAAAAAAAAGCAAAATCTGAGTTTCAAAAAAAAAATTTTTTAATTAACCACTTTTTTTTTTGAAACAACCCTGGTTGCAAGGCTAAGCCACGTCAAGCGTTTATGCATTGCCGCCCATGCAGGGCTGGGCAAATTTTTTTTAAAGTTGTAAAAGAATGCAAAAAAAGTTTTAAATTTTTTCGGGGGAAGAAAATGTCCTAAAACGCACAAAAATTGCCTTTTTGGGGTTTCTTGGGAAAAAATTTTCTTCCCAAAATCATTGGGACATGTATTTGGTATCAAAGATGCCTTAAATGACGTTATTATACCTTCCCGTGAGATGCCTACATGAGACACAGTGTGCATATACCTGTACTCCGACAATACTCTTTGGGAGAAACTTTTCAAACGCGGTGCCTGATCCGTAAAGCTCATTATGCGTGTGTTACCAGTACCTGGTAGTTGCAGCGGTCACGTGACTGCCAGCCACTCAACAGACAAGTCTAACGTAGTGATTTGCGAAATGCTACGAAACTCACCTGGCTGCGCCACACGGCAACATGCCTGAAAAGTGTTTCTCCCAAAAGCGTTGTCAGAGTATACGTAGTACTTCGATGTCATACCCAATCGGGTCGGTCGTATACGACTGATTCAGCGACCCGACATGTCTTTCTGCAGCTTATTGACTGAATGCTGTGTTGTTTATGAGTAAACATTTGCTTATTCGACCACAAACTGTTGTGCCTGATATCGCAGAGCAACACTCATCGGTCCATATCAAACACAGACTGTTGAATCGCACCGATCTGACGTAAACATCGTTCATAAGTTATGCAAACCAAGTCACTAAACTGACTAGTCAATTAAAGTTGCATTTTTTCTCATTTTTGCGCGTTTTTAGGCACATATAATCAAATTTCCCTGAATCTCAGACCTTTTAAAAAGTCGTTTTACTTGTTTGAAAAAGTTTTTTGTTCAATCCTGGCCCCATGTAGATACTTATTTCAGGGTGTTTGAGCTGTCCACTGCATTATGCCCAGTGTGTCATCGCTTCACATTCCTTCCCTCATTTTTCATTTATTAAAAAAATAATGAGCGATCAGTTCAACACATCTTTGACCACCGCGAGTGATTGGAAACTGATTTTCCAAATGAACACCCCCCGCAAATACGAAAGTGTTGATCGGAGTTCTCCGATACATGCATACAGTAGGTGTGTAAATATGATACAAAGTGAGGCACACGAAAAAAAACGCTCAATGAAACAGCAGCACAGGTGAAAGTTATACTGTACGGCAGAGGTGACCAATCGAACGCTATCCATTTGGACGACTCCGATAAGGATGACTTTGAGCGCGACAGCATCGGCACCTACTATTTGGTCTCCCATGATCTCACCCCAATCACTGCCATACGTTTCGAGCATCAGACCGAACATGTACGTGAAGGTGCGTTCGTTCTCGCCATCAGTGATGCGAATAAGAGACGGTGCAGTCCCGGGACATAGGTTCAGGCCGGGCCATTCAGGCCCGGCTGATTCAGGCCCGGCTGGAACCTAAGTCTTAGCCTATAAATGGGTCAAATATGCTGAGCCTGAATCGGCCAGGCGTGAAAAAGTGGGCCTGAAAAGGTCGGGCCTGAACTTCCGGAATTGAAAAGTCGCGGAATTGAATAAGATAAGAATAGGTTTTAAAAATCGTAAATGTTCTGTTCAGGGTGGCAGGTTCGCTGGGCTGACTTGCAGTTGAAAAAGAGCAATGGGGAATATGGAAAGACCATTCGCTTCAACTTTCCGTACAGGTTAGACAACGCTGCAAAATGGCATAATTTTTAAAACCGATGCGAAACATTGCTGGAAAACTTTCCAGGGAAGACTCACTTTTCGATGAACGTATACCGGTTTTACTGGATAGCGGTTTGACCGCCCCCTGGAAAGAATGTACATATGGTAAGTGGACGGGCAGGCAATGTACTTCACGTTGCACATTCGGTATTTCGGCTTATGGTATAATGTCGTCAAATCATGACGTCACATTTTGTCGTCAAACCACGTGTATTATTTTCGCAATCGTTTGGGTCTCCTCATGTATTATTGCTTGTTCAACGACAAAATGTGACGACTTAGTCGATATTTCCAGTCAGCGGTGTTAGCCAGCTGACATGGTTACAGGAATTCCATTTCAGATTATAACAGCGACGGTGAGCGGTTTTTGCTTGCCAAACCAGAGAATCAAGAGTGCTGACACTGATGTGATAATTATAGGTTACCTATACATTGTGTACCTAGTATCTTTTGTTGATTCTGAACCACAGGTACGCAATTCGGGTAATCTGGCCAGCGAAAAACTTGACGGTGCTGTTATAAGCAGAAACATGTATGAAGTGCTGTTGTGATGTCCTTGGAAACAAAAAAATACACGGAAACCTCAACTTTTGACTGCGGTCACTGTGGTGGTTATAACCCGTCCTGCAACGCGGATCTCATTCGTGACGACCACACAGCGCTGAAAATTTTTTCAGGGTTCTCATAAATAGTCGTTGTGCAACCAACACTTGCCTTTGTCGTGTCTGCGCCCTTTTGTGCACAAATTCTGTGTGACGACAAAGACCTGCGGCCAAGACACAGATTAAAGGCAGGCATTTGTGGCAAATTCTGCTGACATTTGATGATTTAACTTTTTTTACCTTTTCGCGCATGATTTGCGGTGTGTGAAGTAGGTACTTGTGAGACACTGTGCTTGTCTGTTTGCATGTGAGTTTTCGTTGCCTTACACAAAGTCGCGAACGAAGTGCACAAATTTCACAGAACCTAAGGGCAGGCTTAGGTTGAATCCGGAAGTCGGAATCCGGAAATACTTCCGAAAAACCCATTACCTTTACATGTAAATTCTTGCGGTTTCCGGAAATATTTCCTGAGGCCACAAATGTCTTGTAATTTTGCCTGCAAATTCATTCCGGGTTCCGGATTTAACCTAAGGTCGCCCGTATGCTGCTTACAAAAAAACATTTAAACGAGATCGAAGCTCCTTTCAACTTGTTCATTTATTACGTGTTTTTATGCCGACGAAATTAGACATCAGTACATTGAAGTCCCGAACACTCTCTTCATCATGTCTTCACCAAGTTTGATCATTGCAATGTTCTTGTGGTTTGTGGCAACCCCTTGTTATTCTCTGGGCCTGGAATGGGCATCTGTGCAACTACCGACGGAAAAGATGGCTTTCAAGCAGCTCCAGATCGAAGTCGACGGGAAGATGGAGGAAAAGGATAATATCGGACAACATTATCTACTGCAGAAGTATTTGAGTAACGGGTATGCAAGGAACCGGACCTGTTCACTGCGATAAATATGTGCTTTCACAAAGCGAAGGGCGGAGTGTCGGAAATCCCGCAACCCGGATTTTGCTACCTGAATATGGAAACGCGTAGCCAGTTTTCCATGGCACGCAACCAGCAAACCCGCATGCTATGTGAAAGCAACCTAAATGGGTGTTCCACACAGACACAGCAGAAAGAGTTCTGACTTCCCCAAATATGAAAGTGTGGAATCAGTCTTGGGCAAAAAAGGTTTTTGGAAAATGTGTAAAAAACGGTTGTTGGAAAAAAACAAAAGTTCTTTTTGAATTTATGCGTAGGAACAAATTGGTAAAACGTCCTGTTTTTTGTGATTTGTTCGTGGGTTGAAAAGTTTTCTTCATAAGGGCGAACTTAAGTTAAATTCGGAATCCGGAACGCGGAAATAATTTGCGTGCAAAAATGCAAAACATTTCTCGGTTCCGGAAATATTTCCGGAAAACGCAAGAATTTACATGAGAAAATAATGCGTTTTCCGGAAATTCCGGATTCCGATTTCCGATTTTAGTCTAAGGTCGCCCTTAAAGCTGCTGGTTAACAACCCTTCGACCGCGCTTGATCTTGGGGGTAGCACACAAAAACAAAGTTTGGACGTCGTGTTACTCGACCCTAATCTGGCGAGCCGATTGGTTGCTTCCTGATGTTTCACGGCCACGTTGAAGTGTGCCCCTGATGAAAAAAACCGAAAAAATTTGGAACGCTGCTGTGACACGAATAGGCTGTTTCAAAGTTTGACACTAGAGTGACAGCAACCTCCAACAGTGTGCCGAAAACCGCAATGCACAATAGCTATTGAAACGTCCGCATTGTTGAATAAAAAATAAAAGGTTTCAGAAACCTGGCCATTTTTTGTTAGGATTTTCTACTCGTATAATTTTAAGCATATGTGGTGAATGAAATAAGTTGTCAATTACAAATAAAAATCGTCTAATTATCAAGTCTTTTGTTTGTGCTCCCCAGTTTTCAAAACCCCACACAGCTCACACAATGTTTCGCACAACATGCGCAAGGCAGCCATTCCACAGCGCACACACAACGCCAACACACAGCCGGCACAGCGACAACGCAGCAATGTTTCAGCTGGCAAGCTTTGTTGTGTGTGTGCGCTGTGGAATGGCTGCCTTGCGCATGTTGTGGTAAACATTGTGTGAGCTGTGTAGGGCTTTGAAAACTGGGGAGCACAAACAAAAAACTTGATAATTAAGGGATTTTTATTTGTAATTGACAACTTATTTCATTCACCACAGATGCTTAAAATTATACGAGAAGAAAATCCTAACAAAAAATGGCCAGGTTTCTGAAAGATTTTTTTAATTCAACGATGCGGACGTTTCAATAGCTATTGTGCATTGCGGTTTTTGCCACAATGTTGGAGGTTGCTGTCACTCCAGTATCAAACGTTGAAACAGCCTATTCGTGTCACAGCAGCATTTCAATTTTTTCGGTCTTTTTCACCAGGGGCAAACTTCAACGTGGCCGTGAAACATCAGGAAGCAACCAATCGGTTCGCCAGATTAGGGTTCAGTAATACGATGTCCAAACTTTGTTAAAATATACTACCCCCAAAGATCCAGCGCGGTCGAAGGGTTGTTAACCAGCACCTTTAAGTCACTTTTTTGGGTAGTGTTCGAACGAGACCGATCTCGAATCCTGTTCTCGAATTGAATTCGAGATATCGAATGTACAAGCGTACTCGATCTCGTCTCGATCTCGTAAAATTTGACTCGAGATCTCGTGACCCCGATATGAAAGTTTCGAGATCACGAATGACCGTTATGGTGTTTTGTGTTTCAGTTGATATCGTCCTAAATTCTAGAAGTATCAAGTCTAAGCATCACGTGACGGTTAATTGGGCCACCAAAATATTTCCAGCCAGGAGTTTTGAAATGGGCATTAATATTACTCGTACGCAGCACCGTTAGCGCATAGTATTGAGCGCAGA
Organism: Rhynchonema sp. JSB1_4; assembly: GCA_030248065.1. Lineage (NCBI taxonomy): Eukaryota > Metazoa > Nematoda > Chromadorea > Monhysterida > Xyalidae > Rhynchonema > Rhynchonema sp. JSB1_4. The sequence continues at coordinate 48,821 of JASAMV010008408.1, forward strand.
CTGACTTCATTATAAAAAATTTTCTTAGCAAAGTAACTTATGGGGCTTGTATTTGGTATCTGAGATGCACTAAATGATGTTCTTCCCATGATACGTGAGACAGTACATACATACGTAAGTACCTATATAGTACTTCGATGTCACACACCATCGGAGCGCTCGAAGTCGATCAGATACGAGCGATTCAGTGGCCAGACAAGTGTTTCTGCAGCATATTGTCCGAAATCTGTGTGTCTAATGAGCAAATCTTTCTTATTTGACCACAAGCTATTGTGTCTCATACCACAGAACAACAGTCATTTCCCCACAACCAGCCAGCACTGTCTGATCGCGCACATCCCGAAAAACGCCCTTCATGGTGGGCCAAGTCGCAAAAGTGGCTGGTCAAGTGAACTTTCATTTTTCGCGACAAAGTCGGTACATCTTCACCGAACTTGGAAGTTTCCAAAAAAAATCTTTTCATAAAGTTTTGTTTTTAATTTTTTTCCGACCCTGTGTCGAATTGAATTCAACGCCTTATTGCAGTGTTCACGGCGCCGTGTTCAAAGCGCGAGATCTGTCCACGAACTCTACCGTGGCAATCAAGGTGCAAAAAATTGGCGCTCGCGGGAATCGACCCTCATATTTGCTGAATGAACTTCGATTCATGAAAACTATCGACCACCAGAACTTGCTGCATTATTACAGGGTTGACAACAGAGCTCAGTGTTTTTTTTCACGTGAAGTTGCATAACTGTAAAACAGATGCTACCGTATGAGAGATCCGTTTCCATAAAGAAAAAGACGTCAAAAAACAGACCGGCTTGTAGGACCTGTTATCACATTTGGATCGCAAAACCTTTAGGCTGCGATTAGATAAGATTGTGAGCAGATAAACGCGGAATGCGGAAATTGGTTAGCAGATAAACGCGGAATGGCAGATTTCTGCATTCCTCATTCCGCGTTTATCTGCTCACCTTTGCGGAATTGTGCGTGCTTGGGTGACTATGACAACTTCCAGCGTGCTGACCTCAAAATGTTGCGTGTTAACGCAAACAGCAACTGAGAGGTTTGACCAAACTCATAAATTTACTTGCAGAAATTCAAAAAATTCCGCAAAGGTGAGCAGATAAACGCGGAATGCGGAATGCAGAAATCTGCCATTCCGCGTTTATCTGCTCACAGCCTAAATGCAAATGCGGAATGTTAAATTTCTGCATTTCGCACTCCGCGTTTATCTGCTCACCATTGCGGAATGGTGCGCGCTTGGGTCACGATGACAACTTCCAGCATGCTGACCTCAAATGTTGCGTGTTAACGCAAACAGCAACTCAGATGTTTGACAAAAAGCATAAATTTACTTGCAGAAATTCAAAATTCCGCAACGGTGAGCAGATAAACGCGGGGAATGCGGAATGCAGAAACTTGCCATTCCGCGTTTATCTAATCGCAGCCTTAGATTTATACAAATTCTTAATTTATTAAGATAAATAATATGTAGATAAGCTTAAATATACAGTATATGTGAACTCTGAGCCGCCACACCAAACGTATGATCCCGGAAGGACTCGAACCTCCGACCTCCCAGCCACCAGGCCTGGGCAGCCAGTTGCTCTACCAACTGAGCTGCGGGAACACGGTCTGGCTGCGGCTCAAAGTTGCACTTATACCCATGCAACCGCGCAGACACACACTGCTTTGCACGCCACAGCGCTACACGTTGCGCTGGCTAGCAGACATCCAGTCCACATATAAATTTAAATATATAAATAAATATATAACTAATATGAAAATAAAAAAATGGCTACATTTCAGAGTTTTATCGTCGAAGGAAAGGGTGTGCCCGATGAGCTGTGGATCGTGATGGAATACGTGGGTGGGGGCACACTTCGCAGTCTGCTCGAGCCAACCACAAACCCGCGTGAAATCAGCGAACAACAACTGGCCTACATCGTACGATCGGTGCTGGATGCACTCAGATATTTGTTGGATGAGTGAGTGGAATAGGAAATCAGTCAATCAGTCAAACGGTGAATCAATTAAGTACTCGGTGAACCAATCAAGAAACTAATCAGGCAGTCAAACCAGTAAATTGAGCAATCAGGTTGTAAACCAGATATAACCGATCTATCAGTCCATAGAGAATCCGCAAAAGAGCCTCCAAATCTATCAAGAGATCGATGAGCCAAACGATTAATCAGTCGGTCACTCAATCAGGCGAACTATGAGGCAAACAATGAATAAACGAATAAAATAACCAAAATTGCTCGATCATTCAATACGTCCATTTCAGAAAACACGCGGTTCACGGTAACATTCACTCGAACAATATCATGCTTACTGACGATGGACAGGTTGGGCATTTTACAAATTGTGTCAATCGATTTTTGTTTTGAAACGTTCTCAGTTGCAAGCGGAGTCAATGTTTAATTCAACTAGGAAAAAGAGCCTAAACAGGCTTTCGGAATTATGCAACGTCCCCAAATTGATGTAAGAATGTATATGCACTTCTGATGGTACAATTTCGAGAAACAAGGCTAACCGTATATCTCTGATGGTACAATGTGGGAAACAAGTGTAACTGTATATTGCTGACGGTACAATGGGGAGAAACGAGAATTATCGAACGACAGTTATGCGGTCCAACCACGGGATGTAGAAAAATGGCGTTGCATAGATCCGGCGCCCGCTCGGGGACTGGCACCCCGTCCGTTTTTGCCCATTTTTCACCGTTTTCACGCATTACTTTCAGTGGCATTTTTTCAGTAACGGAACACAATTTTCGAGCGCAATTACACACCTTTTATTTTGCTTCTTATCATTAGTCAATGTGAGAATCAAGTGCTGTATGATTTCACCCGCTCCATAATCCCACAATAGCGCCCATTATCATATTTACTATGTACATTAGATCTTATTGTCCCGATTCGTATGGAACTTCACGGATTGGATTTGTTCAACTCGCTAATAATCATCAGTTGGGCTTTGCCTTTTTGACAGGCTAATTAGTTCGTATGAATAATTCAAGTTTTTTATTCATCAGAAAAACATTTACTAACAACACCATATACATAAACAAACATAAATAATTACAATTTTTATCCTATTAATTTAATAATAAAAAAAAAAAAATTTTTACTTTCATAAATTTCACTCACAATCAATTTTACAACAATCAAAATATTTAAATATCTTTTATCCTCAAAAAAAATAATTAAATAATATAAAATATATTTATACATATAAATAATAAAAAAAAAAAAAAAAAAAAAAAAAAAAAAAAAAAATAAAAATATAACAACAATATACACAAACAACAAAATAACAAAAAAACTACATACAAAAACAATATTTTTTTTCTAATATATAAAATAACAACACTACAATAAAACATAATAACATATACAAAACAAACAAATATAAACAAATACAAATTTTTTTTCAAAACAAAAAAAAAAATATAATATAATTTACATTAAATAAACAAAAAAACAAAATATTATTATTTTTTTATTATTAAAATATATATAATCATTCAATTTCAATTTTTACATTATAATAAAAAAAATAAAAAAAAAAAAAAAAAAAAAAAAAAAAAAAATAAGATGCGCATTGTCAGACCAGAGAACACAAGCACAAAATCCCTGGCTGTTAAATACACACGGCTTAGCGCCGGGTTAAACACACGGTTTCACAAGGCAACCCTTGTTGACACTTTCCTCATATCATATTTTTCCGTCAGGCAACAGACAACCACTCATGCAAGTGCACACAATGTTCTGTGTTGTTGTATTATACGAAGTTTTGACAAACCCCCACGGCTTTATGCATTTACGCCTCCACCGAGCGGGCGCCGGATCTATGCAAGGCCATTTTTTTCTACATGACGTGGTCGGACAGCATAACTGTCGTTCGACAATCCTTGTTTCTCCCCATTGTACCGTCAGCAATATACGGTTACACTTGTTTCCCACACTGTACCATCAGAAATATACTGTTAGCCTTGTTTCTCGCTGTACCATCAGAAGTACATACACACGGTTACGGTTACATCAATTTGGGGATGTCACACAATTTCGTGAGCCTGTTTAGGCTCTTTTTCCTAGTTTCTCCTAGTTCTAGGGCGAAGCCATGTTGCCACGCACACGTCTCTGTCCTGATGTGTGTCTGCATTTTTATCAGCAATGTTTTGGTCAAGAACTGCTGCTTGAAGGTCACAAAATTTTTTTAAATAGACCGCTTTTTACTTTATATCAATATAGAACGAAAAAATACGTTAGGACATTTGGAGCAACGAAACTTTTCGTTACAGCGCGGGATTTGTTATATCGACATTCGTTATATCGAATGTTACCTGTATTCACAATGTTATGTTACAACGTACACACGCTTTTACGTAGTGTGCATTAGTGTAGCCACACATGTTTTGACACTATGTAAATTAATGTAGCTGGTTTTAATTTATATTTTCTACAGTAATGCAGAAACTGTTGTAAGTGACTTTTGTTTGCGTGTATTGGTGCGCCTAAGTGTATTAGTGGCTATTCTGTTGTTTTTGATGCACTGTTTTCTGGAAAGCTTGAACGTCAAGCAAATAAAGGTCCAAAGAATTTGCAAAATTTACGAACGTTCTGGTTCCACACTCACCACGACGTAGCCTCGCTGATGGCAAAAACAAATAAGGTAGAAACAACCAGACCGTTCTATTAGCCCTGTCGCGCATCAGGACAGCACCAAAAGCTATATCTTGTGAATGTAACGCCAATGCGCAAATGCCGAGATGTCTTTCTTCTTTTGCAGTTCCATGCACGCAACATTCCATGCACGCATGACTGCATGACCGCGATACGGTGAACTCCATAAAACCCCATAAATTGTTTCGTAGAATTTTCGTTTTTAGTGGAGAAAAATAGAAATACAGCCCCCAGAAAGGTGTCAGTCCTTCTCACCCCACTTGGTTTGCCAAACCGCCAACCGTTTCAGCTACTATAGTGTTTCCTTTTTATGCAAGTCAAAGGAAACAAGCTACCCCACGTTATAACTCAACTCCAGTTTGGGGTCGAGATTTCAGAAACCAATGAAAGAGATTAAGAATGTGTCCTTGTTGATCCAAGCACGACACTCAGCAGCAAACATGGTGAAATGTTTCATTGACATGCTGGCAGCACACACGCACAAAGCTCACAGCGAGCATGTGAAACATTGTTGTTGTTAGATTCCACAGGCAAACTTTCACACGTTTTTGCCAGCTGTTTGATTGAATCGAAATTGTAATCTCGACCTCAACTAGAAGGTCAGTTATAACACGGGCCCGCGCGTTTCCTTGGACCAAGAAAAACAGGAAACACTATACATTCACTCCATTAGCTTCGCCCCGTTCTCCCGATTTGATTCCGTCGTTGTTCTTTCGTTTGTTCTTCGTTTCGTCGCTGGTTCTGTTTTCGCCGTTATCACCTTGGCTCGGGCTTTCCGTTTAGTATTTGTCAGACCAGTACCCCTGTTGATTTTTTTTCTCGGCGTTATTGTTTCTTGAATTTCGAAAACGAGCTGAGGATCCAATATCGTAGCGTGAATCTGAAAAACATGTTTTAAAAGTGGAGTTGACGGACCGGGCCAGGCTAGCCGGCCCAACAAAATAGAACTTTGCGCCGGTCCGGGAGGTTTCGAAAAAAGGGGCCGGCTCGGTTTTCATTCCGCTACGCTTCGCTTAGTCGTACGTTTAACAACAATCTGCTGATGCCTGCCAGAGATTAGGATCGTGCCGGCCTGGCCCAGAAGAGCAGAGCGAGCTTTCTGGCAGCTGTAGCGGGGCCGGGACGGACTTGTTGACCGAGCCGGGCCGGAGGCGATCCAACCTTGCAGTCCTCCACCGGGTCAGGCCGGACCTTTTTCCGGCTGGGCGGGGTCGGGGTGGGAGTTTTTTTACGAAAAAAAACCGAAATAAAACCGAAAACGGGCCGGGCCGAGCCAACATGAAGACCTCCACCGCCAACGTTGTTAACCTTTTATAAATTCAACGAGGTTTAAACTTACAATCAACTCGCTGCTGTTTCCCCCAACAAGCACGGTCAACAAAAGAATGAGATAACACGTGTAAAGAGACATACACACGCGCGTGCACAACAACAGCCAATCAGCAGCTCACTCCGCCCCCTTTTGCGCAGGAAATGTCGGCCGTTTTCTCACACAAATTTGTGGCGGACTTTCTCGCGATGGAAGTGATATTTCAGAAATCGGGCTCTGTCTGTCCCTGTGCCACGACTATAGGTGAGTTGATTGATATACAACAATTTGCCTGACTTCGTGCAATTTCCTAGGAGGACTTAACTTGGAACTAAAATAGCCACTTTTAAGGAACGCGGACACCATTTCTCAGGTGTCTGGCAAACCACTTTATTCTGCACCGATCGGGCTGATTTTTGTGTCGGCTGGTATATACCACATTATCGCAATAAAAAATTAGCAAAAGCCCAGCACACGCCAACACCCCCGATTATAACACTACCGGCACAGCAAAATTTCCGTTGATCTTACCTGCTGATGTTTCAATTTGCGTTTCGAAAATTTTTTTCCAAAAAAACTAGTTTGGGTATGTATGCTATCTTGTGAATGTACAGCCAGTTGGCTAATGCCTTGACGTCTTTCCTGTTAGGCTGTTGCATAATTTCGTGCTATGCCCCGCATAGACTCCCCCATTGCAGATCAAAGTGATCGATTACGGGACCAACCGACAGGGAAACGACAGAGTTCGTGAATTACAATGCTTGGCTCAAAGCATTTTGCAAAATGCTTCCTTATTTTACAACTAGATCAGAAATCATTTGAAAATAATATTAGTGGTCGGGCTTTTGTATTTTTGACAGGTTGTTCCCCATTTTAGCAAGCAGATTGGCGAACGTTCACGACCTGGTTTAACAGAGCGTACGAAGATCGATTTCTGTCATTTGGACCGTCTGACGAGCTAAAGGGTAAGATGGCTGTGTTCAAAGTTATTGATAGTCGGTGATGTAGCGTTCGACAGGTCGGCTGCAAACCTAGGTCGGTTACCTTATGTACTGTAAAATCCATACCACAAACTAAGCTATCAATGGCTACCATGTCCGAACATGTGCCAAAAAGTGGTCATTTTAGTGTCAAAACAGCCATTTTATGGTCCAAAATGGTCAAATATTCTCTTATTTCTGCTAACATGCGGGAAATTACAAATTTTAAGGCGTATTTGAGCATAATTATTATATACTAGACCCGGCTAAAATTTCGCGCCCGCGCACCCTGGGCTATCCGAAAACCAGTTAGCATTCCCAAAGCTACCCGTGACAATTGAACCGATGCCCCGATGGAGTTGGCCACAGACACACACATACGTCTTCCTGTTTTAGTAGTATAGAATTTTATACCCCTAAGACCACATGGACCAATACCCACCCAAATCGGCATACCCTCCCAGCTCCAACCTAGCTTAACCTATCCAGCTAGTATGACTACCAGCCGAACCATCTGCATCACTCTTGATAGCCCACGTGACCGAGTCTTATTCTATAATTTGATTACTAAAACTAAAACTAAAACTGCCCAAAAAATAAGATTTCGCCAAAATAACGCGCAACAAAAAGATCGAACGTTTTGCTGACGTGGAGGGACATCCGTTTTTGGACAAGGCCGATGAAGAAGGTCATTCGTTGAAGAAAATGGTACGGGAAATGGAACACGAAAAAGTTGACCGTTATTCGCCTGGAAATGATGAAAGTTAGTCAAGTTGAAATTATTCAATGACGATTCCGTGCCAAATTATCCGTTGGGAGACACAACGCCTATGAGGTGTGCGGCGCACCATGGTTTGTTGGTTACGTACGTACTGTATTCACCAATGTTCGAACGACATCTCGGATCTCGATCTCGAAGGGATCTTCGGATTCCGATTTAAAATTCAGACTGACTTTCATTCGTCTATTTTTACCATGCGCATGAAATAGATAAACATTCATGGGACAGGTCGAAGTCGATTAGCATCTGCATTGGTTCAAGGCTTTGACGACGGTGTAGAGGAGCTTGGATCAGACACAAGCCTAGGATTGGTAGAAACGCACACTTGTGCGCACCGACACGAGCTACAACCGATATATACAACACTGTAGGCAGTTGTAAATAATTGTTGTGGATAGTCATGCTTGCCATTTGGTCAAAGCTTCGTCTGGTTAGGCGGTCCGGTTAAGTGTGGTGTTCTTTATAAGCTTTGATAAAAGCCAAATTACAAAAAAAACCACAAACGGAAAAAATCTCGAAATCTTCATCTCGAAATCTTTGGTGATCTCGATGTCGATCCAGATAAGCAATCGTGATCTCGGTCCAGATAAAAAGAGACCTCGACAAGAGATCTCGTTTGAACACTGCTGTTTACATTGCTTATTCGTGAATTACTTATTTAGTTTAACCAAACGGTAGTTAATCACAAGTCAATCACCACGCTTGTCGGAAAAGTTAGGATTTAGCATGCAACAACCAACGCACTGTGCCGCTACGCTAAATCACGTGATACCAACAGAATGGGCGGGGCTTCTGACAGGCATTTTCAAAACGTGAAACTCATGTAAAGGGGTAAGAGGCGAAACACACCCCCCCCCCCACCCCCCCCCCCCTATATAGCTCGACTAGCTTATTTTGTGTGTTTTCTCTCTTTACTTTAGCTTTCCTGTAACACCGTACATAACCTATCCCGTCTTCAACAACAGATAAAGGACAACAGTGAGGCATTGAGGTTTGGGAAACTCACAAAGACTTACGCTGGCTTGAAACTAGGCAATTACACGATAATTACGACTGTAGCTTTACACAGAACACATCATTTTTTTGCATAAATATCCGACATTTGGACTGCACAAAGCTAGTCTGGACATCCTTAAGGATACTGTGGCGATAAACACACACTCGGGTTTCACATCAACATCCGGGTGATACTTGACGCACCATGCTGAACATGGTTGTGTTTAAGTGCCGTTTGCTGAAAATTAAATATATGATTCACGTGCAAACATGAACAACAACATCAGTGACAATTATATTAGTATCAGTCACATTGCTTATTTACATTGTACCACTTTACAGAGGGAGGTCACAAGCTCATCGTCAGTGAGAATGTACCGGACGTCCGTGTTATCCTGAAAATTGCTCAATTTGGTCTTTAATAGCATAATATTATTTAGGTTTGGAACTAAACGAAGTGAAGGCGCACATGAAGCACCAATTGTCGACGAAAACACTTTTGCGAAAACATGTAAACAAACAGTTGAAGGATTTCGCGCGAAAATATCACCAAAGGAGCAGCATACGGAAACAGTTGGTGCAAGTCCGATAAATTGATGATTTTGTGACTTTGTAATTTTTATCTGATGGCATGTGTTTTCTTTGTCAAGACGTTGTGCACCGTCTTTATGTGGCTGTTGTATATTTTTAAAGCGAGGAGCTTATTGTCGACTGACTTAACACATACGACGTTTTTTATAGTGGAACACTTATCGACCGCATTGTTTAGAAAATTCTTGACCAGCGTAAAGGTCGGTTTATACTTCTGACTGCTCGGCAGTAGCAGTCAGAAAATTGTGACTTCCCATCCGATTGACTGCTACCCCATTTATACTCGAGAGCGCAGTCAAAACGATAGCAGACAGGAAAAAAGTATAAATGCGCCGGGCAGTCAAAGTATAAATGCGCCGGACTGGCAGTCACCGATTCTGACTTCCGGCAGTCAAAAACAGCAAGTTAAAAAGTTTTATCTTTCTGAGCAGTTTTGAGCTGACTCCCGCACATGTTTTGGTGTTTATCTGTAGATCTGGATGAGAAAACATGGTTCGTGTCGAAAGAAAAACAGAAGGCACCCCGCGTCATTCTCACCACGACTATTTAGGTCTTGTTGACTGCCGGGGCCAAATAAGGCACTTTTGAATATCGCTCTGTTGTTTGAATATTCTTTATTTGGCTTTAAAAATTGCCCGTGGCGTTTTTGAGTTAGTTCCAATAACTGCTGGTGTCATTGACCGAATAGCGAACCCGTGAACTGGTTGCTTTGTTGTATGATCACATCCAAACGTATTTATTGCGTGATTTCACGGAGTTTTATATGCCTTATATTTTTCTCGTGGTTATTTTTGAAATAAACGGGTCCGACTACATAGGAAAATTAACAAAAATGTGCAAAAAGTTACTTTTGTCTGCACCATCAAGGTTTGAACCCTCGTGTGACCAAACGCTAGACCGCTATGACACAGAGACGCCTGCTGCCGGCCGCTTAAAGTGGCTCTACAATTGAATGTTGACCGCGTTTGTTTGCAGCCATTTTTTTCAGAAAATGAAGGCAAGGTATCAGAAACCCAGATTTAGGGAATGGATTTTCAACTCGTTGCTTTGTGATCTTTCACGGAGCCCACATATTTTCACAGGAGGAGAAAAAATGAAAAAAAAGTTTGAGGCGGGCCTGTGCAAGACGCAAGGTAATCCAATCTAAGATATTTTCAGCGTTTTACACACAGACGTTTCTCTGTTAAACGAGATATAAAGCATTGCACGAAACGCCAGGTGTGACAAATGATAAACGAAACACTCCGAAAAATCAAGCCTTTTTGAAGCACCCTTTTACTGCTGTATAATTTTAGGGATCTGCGCACACACACAACAAAGCTTGCCAGCTGAAACATTGCTGTGCTGTCGCTGTGCTGGCTGTGTGTTGTCGTTGTGTGTGCGCTGTGGAATGGCTGGCTTGCGCATGTTGTGGTAATCATTGTGTGAGCTGTGTAGGGTTTTGAAAAACGAAAAGCACATCCTGAACACAGGATAATTAGACGATTTTTATTTGCAATTGACAACTTATTTCATTCACCACAGATGCCTAAAATTATACAACAGTAAAAGGGTGCTTAAAAAAGGCTTGACTTTTCGGAGTGTTTCGTTTATCATTTGTCACACCTGGCGTTTCGTGCAATGCTTTATATCTCGTTTAGCAGAGAAACGTCTGTGTGTAAAACGCTGAAAATATCTCAGATTGGATTACCTTGTGTCTTGCACAGGCCCGCCTCAAACTTTTTTTCATTTTTTCTAATCCTGTGAAAATATGTGGGCTCCGTGAAACATCACAAAGCAACGAGTTGAAAATCCATTCCCTAAATCTGGGTTTCTGATATCTTGCCTTCATTTTCCAAAAAAATGGCTGCGAACAAACGCGGGCAACATTCAATTGTAGAGGCACTTTAACGCGCTATATAATCATAAGCAATGTGTTTGTGGGTGTTGTGTGGTGTGTGTGTGTGTGTTGCCGCTTTGTGTGCTGTAGCCAGGGTTGGATTAAAAATTTTTTTGTTATCGAACTTTTTTTAAAAAAAACTTTTTAAATTTTTTTTTAAAAGTCACTTTTTTTATTCCGGACCCCCAAAAAATTGGTTTCTTGAGGAATCAAATTTCTGAAATCATGCTAGTAAGGTATGTTCTGAGGGACACTAAAGAGAACTTTTCCACTGACTTGCATGTTTACGTAATCACCTGCGATCTAATCCCTTTTGGTCATGACTTTGAGAAATTCGAAGGTAATGTGCGTGTAATGTGGGTATACATACTGTATGTGACAAAGGGAAGACCACCCTTCTGTTTGTGAATTTGGGAATAAATTTGAAGAAAGATAAAGACTCACACCATAATCACTTTGTGTAACAAAAGCAACAAATAGCTAATCCACACAACTGCAAACAGGCGAGCAACGTGGTGTGTTGATAGCTTACGACACGCTCAATAACTGTACAGTATACGGTATGGGGTGTCCTATATTATACATGCAGCTATTGTTGGGATGCCTGGGAACTGTATGAGTCCATCACAACACCATTTTAAACTGAAATATAAGCGCCGCAGGTAAAGAATCTGAAAATAACGAAAAAAAGTGAAAAAATAATAAAAAAGTGGACTTACTTTTTAAAATTTTAAAATAAAAAAAGTGGCCAACTTTTTTAAAAAAAATTTTTTTTTACAAAAATTTTTTTACTTTTTTTAATCCAACCCTGGCTGTAGCTCTCACTGCCTAAAGATCAGGCATACAACACGCGAATTTCTCTTTCTTTCATTTTCAAGGGGGGCAGTCGTCGGAAGTCAAAGCCATGGAGGGCAGTCAAAAATGATCGGCAGTCACAGGCAGGCAGCAGGCCAAAGCAGTCATGACTGCCAATGACTGCTGACTGCACTTGACTGCAGCAAAATTCTGACTGGTACTGCTCATGAAGTCAGAGTATAAACCGACCTCAATACTTGTTTATTTGGTGTATTGGATCAGTGGAGTCGAACACTGTTTGTTTCATTGGTTTCTTTGGCGTTCCTTGTTTTTATTTGTTTTTATTGCGTGTTTTTATGTGTTGGTACATTATCAGTGTTTTGAAATCCAAATACGACACATTTTCATCATGTTGTCACAAAGTTTCATCATCGTAATATTTTTGTGGTTTGTGGCTACGCCTGTTCATTCACTGAATCTGAAATGGGGATCTGCGAAACAAGCGAAGGAAAAGATGGCTTTAAAGCGGCTGCAGACCGAGGTCGACGGAATGATGGAGGGCTTCGATGATATCAGACACCATTATCGACTGTTGAGATATTTGAATGCCGGGTAAGTGCATCTGAAAGGAGCTAGAATTAACCGGGAACAATGGGTGTTCCACAGAGACAAAAAGCACACACAATTTTTGCTTCACCGACCGAAAGGCTGTTGAATTGTATTCAACACCACCTTGCAGTGTCCACGGCGCTGTGTTCAAAGCGCGAGATCTCGTCACCAACTCCATCGTGGCGATCAAAGTCCAAAAAATTGAGCGCAGAAATCGACCGTCACATCTGTTGAATGAGCTTCGATTGATGAAAACTAGCAATCACCCGAATTTGCTGCATTATTACAAGGTTCTAAAGTGCCATGAGTTCTGAAGTTACATTATGGCAAAGCACATATTCAGCACATTATTTCTGTTTCTACAAAGGAAAAGACGCCAAAAACCAGACCAGCTCGAATACTACCAGATCAATGTCATCGCAATTCGATTGCTACAAAACCTTGAGATTTCTGACGAAACTTAATTTATTTTGTGCGATAAGCGAAAATAAAAATTTCGCGAAGATAAAATTGGCTACATTTCAGAGTTTCATCGTCGAAGGAAAGGGTGTGCCCGATGAGCTGTGGATCGTGATGGAATACGTGGGTGGGGGCACACTTCGCAGTCTACTCGAGCCAACCACAAACCCGCGTGAAATCAGCGAACAACAACTGGCCTACATCGTACGATCGGTGCTGGATGCACTCAGATATTTGTTCGATAAGTGAGTGGAATAGGAAATCAGTCAATCAGTAAAACTGTGGTCTAATTAGTCGATAAACTGTTGGATAAAGCAATAGACGAAAATGACGTTTCAACTCGTCAAAAAAACCAAAAAAGTCAAACCAGTCAGACAAGCAGTTCTTGGGCAATCAATAATTTAACAAATAAAATTAATACAACTGTCCAGACATTCAATACGTATATTGCAGAAAGAAACTGATTCACGGTGATATCCATTTTAATAATATCATGCTCACTGACGATGGCCAGGTTTGTGGTATTACAAGTTCTGTCAATCAATTGTTTGTATCAAGACTTTCACCGTCCCACTCTCAGTCCATTTTTTGTTCAATTGCAGATTAAGTTGATCGATTATGGGTTTAGTCGACAAAGCAACGACAGGGTTGGTGCGGCGCAACGTTTGACTCAAAATATTCTGCAAATTGTCTTCATACTTCACATTATCTTATAAGATGAGACGCGAAAACAATGTTATTCATCGGGCTATCACCATCTTGACAGGTAGTTTTCCCATTTCAGCAGGCAGATTGGCGAAAATTCACATACTGGTTTAACAGAGCGTACGAAGATCGATTCCAGTCATTTGGATCACCATCTGAAGAGCTCAAAAGTAAGATGGATGTGTTCAAAGTTATTGATAGCCCCTATGGCTGGGCTCTGTTCTATAGTATTTTTTGAACCTTGCCGTTATGCATAAGAAACTGAAACTGAATAATCAGATTTCGTCAAAATAACGCACAATCAAACGAGCGAACGTTTTGTCGATGTGGAGAAACATCCGTTCTTGGACAAAGCCGATGAAGAAGGCCATTCGCTGAAGGAAATGGTGCGAGAAATGAAACACGAAAAACTCGGCGGTTTCTCGACCGGAAATGAGGATGCTGAGAAAAGTTGGTGACGTTTAAATTACTCAAGAACTGATTCGTGCCATATTATCCGTTGATAGACAATTACGGACGGAGATCTGTTTAAGAGTTAGCAGGCAGTGGCGTTACAGCCTTGACGAGAGACCCTGGCGTCTCGGCCTGTGTGCGAAAGCAGGCCGAAACAGACGAACATTACTGCACTCCGTAAATTACATGTGCTGTGCTCCACGTTTTTTCGTTACTTGTCTTTTCAGCGGTGCACAAGGCCATCGTCAGTGTGAATGTATCGGACCTCCTCGCGATTTCAAAAATTGCTCAATTTCTTCTTGAGTTGCATGATATCCAGGTTTGAAGTCAAAAGAAGTGAAGGCGCTGCTGAAACATCAACTGGCGCGGAATACAATTTTGAGAAAACTTGCAAACGAACTATTGAAAGAGTTAGCGCGAAAATATCACACAAGAAGCAGGTTGAGGAAAGCAGGTGCTGTAAATCCGATAAAGAATTGATGTCCTTGTGACTTCGTGATTTTTATCTAATCGTGTGTGATTTGTTTGTCAGAATGTATCACTTCTGTTTTATGAGGTTCCCGCATCGTGATAACAAGGTATTTATTGTCGACTCCATGAACATTTGGAATTACGACGATTATTTGTAGGAACTTTGGTTGACATCAATGCGCTCGGGGAATGAAATTAGTTCATTGCATTTATGTTTGCTGGCCCCACTGCCATGGATGTACCGCATCTTTTACGCTGTTCGAACGTCCTAAAGCAACCGCCACATCTCGTAGAATAGTCTTCTACTCCCGTCCGCTCTTATCACTTGGAGTGCCAAAGGCCAGAAAAAGCCATTGAAACAAAAAAAGTTCTGCTGTTTCGACTCTGCCTTTTCTTGCTTTAACAAGCGTATTTCAATTAAACTAGCATTTTCACGCTTGTTTGCGAGCATTCGCGATAAATTATGTCAATTTTCCTGGAATCTGAGACTTTAAAAAAATTACGTGCGGGCTTGCTTGGTGGGCACGAGCAAACGCACGTTATAAAAACTGTTTAAAAAATGGTTCACTGATCCGGGCTAAACCAACGAATTGTCTGACGAGAAGTGAGGTTGGCCAAAATATCATTCAACTCCGAACAGTACAGCAACCTGATTGCAGACACCACGCAGTGAGTGGGAATGTTTACAAATGACGCTACACGTCTAGCCTGCCATGTGCTTTATATTGTGCCCACATATACGTGCACTGCATGGGCAACAACACTGTTTTTTGACCGATCAATTTCATTTAGAAAGATTAACACGCCAAGAAAATATTTCTGAAGTAGAATATCTCGTCACTTGTTCAGAAAAAAAGGAAAGCAATGGAAAAGATCGTCAAGGTAATCGCGATTTTCGCCTTGGTGCTCAGATTTGCGTTCACCCTGCATCTCTGGCCGCACTACGTCATCGACATTGTGTGTGGCGGTCAATGTGCGGTTGCGGATCGGTCGTATGGTTGGTGAAGAATAAACCTGCTTTACAGTCAAACCGCCACATAGTGAATAGAACGGGAATCGGTTATTTTGTTCATTACGTAGAATATTCACTATGTAGAGCTGTACATAAGGGCGTCCAACCATAAGTTGGTCAATATGGACGACGCTGAGGGTACGCGGTAAACCTTATAGGTTATAATGAGCAGAATTGGCTACAACTGTGATTTCACACAGGTTTATGCTCTGTTTGGCACGATTTTGAGCCCGATAGGTGGGAGTGAAGACCCGCAGTAAAAAGTTTTTGGTTGACATTTGGTCAATTTTGCCCTCAGGCAAAATTTGTTACTGTGTAGAGCGCCCTTTCCGTAGTCAAGTCCCTGTTCAGAGCGAAAATAAGTGTTCTCTCACGGCAGAATTAATCACTATGTGCAGGTTCATAACACGTGAAATTTCTGGAGCTGATGATTATTTGTTCACTATGTAGATGGATTCACCATGTAGAGGTTCACTATGATGAGGTTTGACTGTATGTCTTCGTTCAATTTGTTGATTCCAAAGATTATGAGAAACTGCAAGATGGCCATACACATGCGAACGCGCAGACATTGTTCATCTGCTTGCATATCATATGCGTGCCTACACGCCACTTCGTCTCTTACACAAATGACACGACACCAGTCAAATTACAGATAGTTTTTGCGTAGCCTTCCAATACGATTGTCTTTCCTGTGAGTTAACGTGTTGCGCTGCAATGTCACACCATCGTGAGAGGTTTGCCTACCCATTTAAAAAGTTCTCTGGCGATTACTGCATCTTCACAAATGACTACTGGCTTTTAGCTAAAAGTACGTGCGTTCGATCTCTGAGATGATGGCAGAAAGATGCTTGCACACAAGCAGTTTAGTTTGGATGATGCCCTTTTATTTTCAGCGACGGCCTTTCTGGTACTGATTCCCGGCTTCTGCATACCCGACTGCTTGTGTGTGCATCAAGTTATAAAAAATCAGCACAAAAGCCAGAGTTTGGCGTTCGACCTGGCTCGTTCCGTGATTTTGCTGGTCGCTGGACTTGTTTTGATTTCCCTACAAAATTTCGAACCTGAGTTCAACAAGAGATTGGGATTCACTGACGACAGAACAGCCGCTCAGCTCGGCGTCACGTGCGTCCTCTACGCGGTTGGTGGTTGTGTTTCACTTGGGGCGCAATCAAAAATGGCCATCCCTTCATACCTTTGGTCACATAACTTTTTGCATTACGGATCACAATTGATAATTGGCGCTGCCGCCAATTTCGCCGGCCCCAAAGCCGCTATTTTAAATGTTATCCAATTGAATTTTTTTAATCAGGCATTCACGTTCATAACATGCTGCACGTGATTCACATTTACGTCACAATAATTTTTTGTGTCGAATAACACTTAAACGCGGACGCAATATACCCACGCTCCCCACACATACATCCATGACGTTGCTTTTGAAACACCAAAACTCACATCCCCCATTGCAGCTTGTCCCGACAGTCTGTGTGCAATTGTGGAGTTATGTAGCTGAAGCAAGGATAGAAAATAACGAGACTGGAAACACAACGAGCTGGCAGATTCAGTCGGGAATAAAAAACGATGACTTGGTAGTTTATTCGATTCACAACCCAACGGATAACAGTACCCTTCGTCGAGTTACGGTAACACCGGTGGGTACGGTACTGCCACAATTTGACGACCTGCCGAGGTACGATGAATTAAAATTGGAAATGCTGCCACCACCGAAATACAGCGAGATCGCGACTGAGCTTATTGGCCAAGAGAGACGGCACTGATTATCTTGAGATCATACTTGGCACTTAAGCCTGATATCTTTTGTTTTTTTTTTATTTTATTGGAAATTGTTGTGCTTTGCGCCATTAATGCGCCACGGAAAAATTGTGTCTCATCTGAAACGCATGATAAATCCATTTCTATAAAACGTTTCCGAACAGAGCATGCGGGTGCAGCACTGAAAGATTTTCTGCAAAGAAAGCCTTACACTATAAGCAGGTTATTTTTTTACACTTTTTTCGATGAAAACTGTTCTATAATTGAATTACTCGTTCGTTTAAACGCGCACTTAAACTCATTGCAAGAACATTCAACACAACGCTAGGTACCTACCAGAGTCTTCTGGTTACAGCCCCTGGGGCTCTATTTGGTAGTAGATAGGAAATCGGATTTAAAAAATTTCTTTTTATTCTCAAATAGAGCCCCATGGGGCATTATTCGGACCGTCTTCCGAATAGAGCCCCATGTAACATTTTTGTAATTTTTAAATGTGGTTCATACCTGGTTGCAACGCGCTCTTGTGTCATGGAGATACAGTACTTGGTATGGACGCAATACAGGGTATATAGAAAGAGAAGGGCAAAAACTTTGACCAAAACAGCTTGATCTAAGAAAGCCGTTTATAAATTTTTCCACCTTGAACGCACAAATGATAATTTGACACGGTTATTGCTGTCAACTGGTGAAATCGATCGCAAGTCATCAACAACTGTCCACGAATTACAATGTTAGTTTGCCTAAATGTCACATTCGCTCAAGTCATTCTCTCTAGAAATCACCGATATCATTGTCGGTTGGGCTATAGTCCGTGACGGGGTTGCACAGGTCGCTGGCGCAGCAACAATAGCGACTTTGTAGATCATCGAATGGTGACGGCCACATGAAGCATTGCCCGGCTCCGTCACAGGCCGCTTCGGTTGAGTCGATACGGTCATCGTAGCCACGTTTGCCCAAGCACGACATGAGAGCGACTTTGCCGTCCTCGGTGTATTGCTGAATTGAAATATGATTGATGCATTGACGATTGGCTCTGTGTTCGCAACAGAAATGTGTGCAACGGACGTACGGTCGTACACATATCGCGTTCCTCATCGCAGAACTCAATATCGTGATTCGCGGGATCCGAACAGAAATATTTCGAAGCATCTGGATCATCCTTAGAGGGCCGTGGTGGCATACAGCGATTGCACATGGTAGCCCTGCTCACTCGGTTGTCCGACAATAGTCTAGGCTGGAAAGCATGAATCCTCAATTGAACACTCCAAGTGAACGAATCTGGTGGAATAATAGTATACACGTTCTTATCTAGAAGCCATGAGCTAAGTACTGTGTGAAAGAAAAACTAACAGCCGGAATCGCATAGCCCAAATTGGTCGCTGGATTGCACCGGTCACCATTGCAACAGCACCCCATTCCTCCAAGGTGATAATTGTAGCATTGGCCCACGCCGTTACAGTTGATCTCGTCACGTGGGAACCACAATTTCATTCCGATCTCATGCGTGCATTCCATGTGCTTCACTCTTCCCTCCTCGTTGTAGAACTGCAAAAATGTCTGATTAATGTGCCATGTTTTAACCATTGTTGGCAAAAGAAACGACAGTTGTTTTTTTAAAAAACTACCGGGTCGTTTTTCCTTTATTTAATCCTGAGTTTCCTTGATTTTCCCTGATTTTCCAGGGAAAGTACCCTGATTTTCAAGGAAAATTAATTTTTTTGTCTCATGTTTTTCAAAAAATTTTCGACCAATTTGTACTTTGTCGAGATACGTCGATATACGGAGTTTGACCATCAATGATGACCCCGGCCAAAGTTGGTCCCATGATGCGGGTCTCATATGGGATCTCAACAACTCGCTAGAAAAGTGTTGAAACCCGTTTATTTTGCCTCAGAACACATAGAATTACTTCATTTAACCACGTTTTCTTCCTAACATGAGCGTTTTCCAATTTCTTGGGGGCATATTTTGGTCATCTGGGCGTTTTAAAAAAAGTAGTTTTTGTTTAAAAAAAACGTTTTTTTAAAAAAACGATTTCTTGAAAAAAACATTTTTGGCCCAACCCTGGTTTTAACACGCGATTTAACGCAGTGTAAAAAGACAGAAGCAGCACAGCATTTTTGCATAGTGTTTTCGATCAGGGTATGCCCGGCTCACACACAAGTAAAACTCCATAGTACAGGCCTAAAGCTACACACTGTACATGTGATCTTAATTGTAGTTAAGCTGTATCGTGGTTAGTCGTGTGCGGCACTCGTTTGCCCCGAATCCACGACATGTAAATTTATTCGGTGATGGCGAAATTTTCTGCTTCGAGCGGAATCATCGAATGAACTGGGTCCCCATCGTGACAAACAGCCAAAAGCTGCAGCTGGCACTGCATGTGCTGGTATTGTTTTTTTTAGAATCGCGCCAATTCAAATCTGCGATTGGTTCAGCATCGTGCTGTGCCTGCCAAAGCTTCCCGGGCCCAGTCGGGTGAGCTGAAGTATTGCTTGCCACCATGACGTCACAGTTCCGCATCAAAAGTCGACTGTCTGCTAAAAGCGATTTTTTGTTATACTGTGCTGGTTCATGAGATGCCCAAACGGCATCAGTCGTCAGTCGGTCACGAAACGTTGGGTGAAAAAGAAACGTTTGTGTGGAAAAGCGGTCGAAAAGATTCATCTCAGCATAATTACCAGAAACCACGTCCAAAAGAGCATCGGTGTGTGTAAATGTACTTAACGGCACGTTTGACGAAAATGTTAGGTTATACCTATCATGTTTAAGGGGGCGCAACGTAGTAAACTGACATCGGGTTGGTGGTCAAATCTTTGCAAACTTATTTCGTTTGTCCTGGCAGTTGTGTTCTTTAAAGGTGGGACCCAACCAAAGTGAAAGTCTGAACCTCAGGCAATCCTGATCATAATTTAGCTACAATCATAATAATCACCACAATTTATTATTTATATTCGTAATGCTGATTATAAACTGCAAGCACATTTAAAGGTCAGGAAAATGCATCTGGGCATAACGATAAGTTTTTCAACAAAGGCTACCAAGATAAATGGGTTCGCTATTAAAAAGCTGGGTTCGCTCGCCTTTCGCTCATTGAATAAAAATTTCAAAACAGATTACCTCCCTCTTCGCTCTTTGTCGCTCATGTTTGCTCTCTAGTCGTTTTAGCTTTTATCTGGGGGCAACTTTTATCTTACAGAAATTAAATGGCAGCACCACTGGCACTTAAAAAGAGCGAAATTGGAGAGCGAAAACGAAAGTCGGTTTCGCTAGCTCTTTGCTCCGGGGCGAAGAGCGAAAAAGAGCGAAAGTTTTAAGAGCAAACCCATCCCTCACTGATCATAAGCAAGTGATAAGATCGGAAAACATGCCAATCGTCGTCATTCAGCACTTTATATCACAAAATTCCTCTTGTTGCGCTTTATGCCGCGATTCGTGCCGTTGTTTGATCGCGTCGTGCTGCAAGTAAACATAGTGCAATTGTTATTTTGATGGATATGCAAAACCTTGCTTGACAAATTTGGCACAATGTGGCCTAGACGTTCGTGATCTGGGACAGTGACATGTCTGGGCATCGAGTTCCGTCTCTGACGATGACCTGCTCGTGCTCTACTGCACGGCGTCCGCGGCGAAACAGAAACTGCGCAACACAAAGCACCCTGCGCGTTTTTTACTATGCATAGATCGGCGTTGGATTATATAGTTGGACCGTTAACCATTTTGTTGCTGACAATCAGGGTTGGATTAAAAAAATTTTATTATCGAGCTTTTTTTAAAAAAGTTTTTTTTTAAAACGTGCTGTTTTACTTAAAAAAGTCAGAAAATAACGAACAAAAAGTGAAAAAAAGAATAAAAAAGTGGACTTACTTACTTTTTCAAATTTTAAAATAAAAAAAAGTGGCCAACTTTTTTAAAAAATTTTTTCACAAAAATTTTTACTTTTTTTTAATCCAACCCTGCTGACAATATAATCAAGTATACATTCACAACGCCGTATTCATGGTCTCAATTTTATTGCCCGAGCTGTCCCCCGACGAAGCTCCGTCATCGGTATTCGTTCTCAGTCCACTTTGGCTCGGCGCATGTCTGAGTCCTTGTCTGGCACCGGGCGCAGTCAACGGCGACGAGCCTGCTTGTCGCGTCAGGAATCCGTGCTGCGCGCACAGCGTGGCCCGTAAGTGTTTGCCGAGCATCTTCTCCGTAGGTTTCAGATCCAGATCGGGACCCACAATCCAACAGGCCGTAATTACGATCAGCACCATTACGGCGATCAAAATGAAGTACACACCGAATCCGTACTCATCGATGTCAATTATGCAGCACGTTAGGCCGATGGACAGTAATAGAACTGAGGATATGCCTGATATGGACAGCCAGGTGTTCAGGGGCCAGCCAAACAACATGGTTTTGATTTTTTGGGGCTTGTTGAATTTCTTCTACACGTTATTCGATTTTTCGATGCTTTGACAGAGCCTTCAAGACATTCTGACTGACAGGGCAAAAGCAAAAAAATTGTAAGTCAGGCTGCGCTGGCCTGTCTTGTTCAATAAAATCCGTAATTCCAAACACGTTGATATAATTATCCTTACGTGCAGCTTACATGCTATAAGCATGGTACGACGCACAAAGCATTCACATATGATGACATTATTTTTGTTAAGACACCATGCATGCATGCTCTAGTTTTGCGATTTAGCTGTTGGCACTAAAATTGAGACCCAGCGTATAAGCACACCAGTGGCCCTTTATCTGAGTGTGCGACTTCAGACTGCTTTCCAAACGCCTGGACATCTCATCGGTTTGGGTCATACAAATAATCACATTCGCTCACAACACGCGTGCGAAGCACTAACATCTGCTTATATAAAGGCATAGTCTAAGCCACCAGATCACCCTTGGCCAGATCCAATAACAGTCTAGTTCTACGTGTCTGGCAAAACAATAGAAAGAGAATTTGTGTATTTTGGATTGTCGATTCTTTTTCTTTTGTTGTCGAAACATTTCGAAACACGCGGAGCCGGAACGTTACTGAACCTGGCGAAGCCAGCTTCAGCGCATGGGCGTCTCACGAGTTGATTGTTAGCCTTATAAAGCTAGTGTATGTACGTACATGTACATACAGTCACTGTTCGTCATAACAATATTCGATATGGCGCTATATTCGATATAGCAGCGATACTATTCCGCGACTTTTCAGGCCCGGAAGTTCAGGCCCGACCTCATCAGGCCTAGATATTTCCGGCCCAGCCAATTCAGGCCCAGCATATTTGACGCATTTTGGGGCTGAGGATCCAGCCGGACCTGAATCGGCCGGGCCTGAATGGCCGTGCGTGAACCTGTGCCAAGGGGGACTGAAGCGTCGCACAATACAGCGATACATTTCGCCCGTGTCTCAAAATTCGCACACACACCGCACAGGGTGTGCATGGTACACAAGCAACAATGCAAACACGAACGAATTGCCTAGCTATCGCGATATGGTATATTCGTTAGCGACAATTTTTTCTATTATCCCATTGATATCGCCATCACGAGTAGTGACTGTAGCATGATTGTATGTGTGAGGACAAAATTCATTAGCCTTTAGACCTGGCCCGCCACTATTGAAATTAGAAATTTTTGGCTTGTGTTCTTACTCTAATTTAGTTGCCGACATCGAGACGAATAAGGGTTATATTCACGACTTTTTGATTTAATGCAGATTTTAAACCGAAATAAGTCGATAAACACCGGTTCTCGGGAACAAAATTAAAAAAATAGGTAGACCCCCACTTCTTGACAGTCACGTCAGCCAGGAACAATTGAATTGCCGCAATTTGTCATAAAGCTTACAGTGTACTATTAGGGACTTTACGCTCCCACTACACAGTGCTGCCAGTGAGCGAGACTGCAATACGTGTGTTATGCACCAACAGGCAGAGCAGCACTGTACCAAACGCATGGGCAAGATCACGTGACTACCGTATGCTAGTGACAAGAAGCAGTCGGCCATGTTGAATATTTGTTCGTGTGTTCCTGAAATGCAATTGTTTGGGGACTGCCCATTTTTTTCGAGAACCGGTGTTTATGGATTAATTTCGCTATTAAATCGGCACTTAGTGGAAAAGTCTCGAATATAAACTTGTTAGTCTCGATGTCGGCAACAGCAATAAATCACAAAAACAGACCAAAAATTTTCAAATACGTAAGACAAATTCAAACCTGTTGCTGCAGCCTGCTGAGTTTCTCCCTGTATTTTCGTTTCTGTCGTTCATACGCACAAATCAGCGTGGCATTCGCCTGACGCAAATCAGCGATGAAGCGATCGGCCTGTGAATTGAAGATTAGTGGAATTTTTATTTTCGCCGGTGTTTCGGCCGTATTTGTGAGTGGTACTGAAAAAAAACGAGTGCTGACATTCAGATGGGGTGTCAAAATTTATTCTCGTAGCTACATGCACGGGGACATTGGACTGCGCAAGCAGTGGTTAATAAAAAAAAATTTTATTCAAACCCCTTTTTTTAAAAAAAATTTTTTTTTATTAATTTTTAAAATTTTAAATTTTTAAAAATTTTAATTAAAAAAAATTTTTATTCCAGCCAAAAACTGCCCGAAACGAAAAAAATGAGCGCTAAAGCAAAAAATAGTGGCATTTTTTCTTCCATAACGTGTGGTAAGTGCATATAAAGCACTCGCGACACGAAAACAATACTAAACAATGGTCAATGAGTACCAACAGTAGTCAGGTACACACCCGTACACTTCCCCCACGTGGTGTGGGTGCCTTGGTGTGGCTTTGTGACACTCAAGACGGTAAATTTGGGTGAAACTATTGCCTCTTGGTACACGACCAATGCAAATATGTGGCAAACAGTGTAAATATAGAGTGAATATCACACCGAATCACTGCTTTCGGGTCTGTTGCATGGATAAATGCATGCCCACCCAGTCACATGTACATGTGTAATCATATGAGAGGCCATGTGAGTGTGTGCACTATGTCTAGATGCCACAAAACAACGATTATGGTACCCAATACACCCATGGTAGGGTCGGGTGATGTTAACAGTAGCAATTTTTATGCAAAAAATAGCACTTTTAGAGCAAAAAAATAGAGAAATTTTCGAATTTTGGAATAATAAAAAATTTTTTTAACTTTTGGAACGAATTTTTTTAAAAAAAACCACTGTGCGCAAGGTAAAATGAATGATTGTGACTGGATGGCAGTGCGCTCCCGAAAACATGACCCACTGCTTCTTGAATACAGCATGTTCACTTATGAGACTGGCCAAAAAGTTAATCATTTCAAACACGTTGAGCGGCCTTCAAAAGCATGTTCCGGCGGAAACAACAACGCAAAATAACAGCACTGCACGTTTCCAAAACCAGACATTGAAGAATCACATAAGTTGGCGCATGAAAACGCTACCTGAACTTGTCTTTCGTCAGCATTATCAGTGAGCGATTTCACGGCATCTAGCAGCTCGCACATTTGCACTTTGTATCGCTGCAACTCACTGTACGGGTCGGGCTGGATTGATGATTTTGGGTCGTGGTCTGTGTCTGGTGGTGTTTCAGATGGAGCCTGTAAAATACTAGCTGGATTGGAGCTTTAGATATTGATTTGCGTAAATGTTGCGGTGTCAGCGTAATTCGGGGTGTTCACCCCGGCGATTTCGTCTCTGACAATTGGCCCGGATCACCTAAGCGGTCAGGCGTTACGGGCTGAATCAGCAACGTGACATTGGTCTTGCGCAAAGGCGTGCCCTCATAGCACCTTACCGTCTGGCCAATAACATTGGTATTTTTTGCTTCAATGCAGCCATAGAGGCAACCCAGACACAGTCAGCGTAATTCAATTTCAAAAGATGCGGTGGTGTGGAACTCCAAGTTAAGTATTACGGTGACACATTTTTGCAACGATCGTTGGCAGCCGATCTTACGAGGAGCCGGGGATACAAATCGAGTGCCTTTTTTGTTTTTTGCAGCAATACGTGCCTTTCTGTGTCAAACAATACCCAGTGCAGGGTTGGGCAAAAAAAACGACGGCGTTTTTTCTTAAAAAAAACGACGTTTTTTTTAAAAAAAAAACGCCTGGGTCGTTTTTCGTTTTTTTTAAATCCTGAATTTCCTTGATTTTCCCTGATTTTTCAGGGAAAGTACCCTGATTATCAAGGAAAATCAATTTTTTGTCCCATTTTTTCAAAAAATTTTCGACCAATTTTTACTTTGTCGAGATACGTCGATATACGGAGTTTGACTTTCAGTGATGACCCCGGCCAAAGTTGGTCCCACGACGCGGGTCTGATATGGGATCTCAGCAACTCGCTTGAAAAGGGTTGAAACCCGTTTATTTTGCCTCAGAACACATAGAATTACTTCATTTAACCACGTTTTCTTCCCAACATGAGCGTTTTCCAATTTTTTTGGGGGCATATTTTGGTCATCTGGGCGTTTAAAAAAACGTTTTTTTTAAAAAAAAACGTTTTTTTTAAAAAAACGATTTTTTGAAAAAAAACGTTTTTTGCCCAACCCTGACCCAGTGTGCACCTTCGCCAAAGCAAATATATCTTCTCAGAAACCGATGGAATAACCTTCAACGACTGTAGGTGGTGGTCATGTTTGCTTTGTAAGATTGCTATTATATCTTAAAAGCAGCCCATTACTTTGTATTTTTAGCATTAATTTTTAGGAAAAGTTGCAATTTGGCTGGTTTCAGAAATGCCAACGCATATGTCACCCAAAACAGTGACCTTTGTAGCGCTCGATTGTCTGCAATGCGCTTTTTATATTTTTTTGGTGTTTGGTCAACACCGAAACAATTTGAATTTATTAGAAAATTCAAACGAGCAAATTGGCACTCCCACACACTTAAAGATCATGCTGACATATTAGTCTTCGTAAAGTCTGCAAATAAACAGCCTTTGCAATGTAAACAACACCAAACGAAACTGGTATAAATTAGAAACAAATCATTCTTCGAAACGTTATCTTTCCCCATTCGATCGTGTCCTGTTGCGATTCTCAAAAGTTCAACAATGAGCTCAACGTCTGTCGTCGTCATCCTTTCGGTCGCTATAGCAGTGCAGTCGTGTGCGGCACTAAAGTGCAACACCTGTAGCCCGATCAAATGTCGAGGAGACTTCGATTGTGACGAGGAACCTGGCCATTGTGCCGATCCGGCGAATCACATTGTGAAAGAGTGCGTTAATGAATCAGATGACACTTGTGCGACGGTGAGTAATTCGAAGCAACAATGTTTTGATCTCGTCCCACACGATTTCAACCAGTTTACAGTTCTACGACGACGAGGGCAAAGTTGAGCACTTGGAATGCACTGACAAACACACGATGAAATTGTGGTTCCCACGCGACGAGATCAACTGTAATGGGACGGGCACGTGCTACAACCATTATCTCGGTGGGATGGGGTGCTGTTGTAAAGGCGACCTTTGCAATCCAACTGCCAGCTTGGGATATGCGATTCCGGCTGTTAGCGACTATCTTTGCTTGTTTTTTTTGAAATTACAGTGCCAGGTCAATGCAAACGCTCGAAGGCTATGCGGCCAATCCTGTTAAGCAAGAAAAGCTCAGCGTCACAGGGTATTTCGAGAACCGCCCAATCGAAGTGGCACCGCAACACCTTCCAAATTTAAGCGCAGAAGCGCGACGGCAATTTTCAACAAAAAGTCTTCCAGCCAACACCAGCGCCGATTGAGCGTGTAAGCCGAGCGACGAAGTGCCACTACTGTCAAGCACCACGACCAGTTAGGGACGGTGAAGGCGGATGGATAATGCATGATGGTTTCTGTGCCGATCCGAAAAACCATGGCGTTCAGCATTGTCATCCCGAAGACGACATGTGTGAAACGGTTCGGTCATGTGTTCCTTTGTTTGTCCAATCGCTTTGCAAGTCCGCTCGAAAGTTGCAATGTGATTGTGACAGTTTTGGTCACGCTGTGGCAAGCGCGACGCAATCGGAACGACAAACCTTCAGAGCTACACAAACGGCAAAATCAGCGCAATGGGCTGTTTGTCGAAACGCTTCCATGACGACCTTGTCGACTCAACCGAAGCGATGTGTGACGGAGCTGGGCAATGCGTCGACCTGTTTTCCCCCTACCCCGACATCAAATATCGTACCTGCTGCTGTGCAAGTGACTTGTGCAATCCGGTCGCGGTCCATGAAAATCAGCTAATCGGCAATGACATCAATGGTTTCTAAACAACTATATAGCGATTGTGATAGGCAAATGCTACATGACTTTGTAACTTCCTGTTTCGCAACTGCATATGATTCTTGAGCTACGTCAGCAGTAGGAGGATAATTATGTGCGCAAAGAGTTTTTTTTAATTATCGTTAGACTAGCGTAAGAGGTGTTACACTACATACACTTGTTTGTTCAAACTGCAATTGGGTCTGAAACCCAAACAAACCGAAAACACAAGGTAAAGCTGAAATGAAACTATTTAATTCCGTCTGCAGTAGCTGTGGTGTTGGTCTTAAAAACAGTCGTGTTACTTCTCCCTAAAATATTGGAACTGAGCAAAATATCAAACAAAAATGTTCATTTAGTGCTCCAAAGAATGATTACCTACGTAGCTCAGTCAGCCATCACGTGCACGAACAAGCGGAGGCAGAACCCGCGGATAAGCACATACAGTTTGCGTAGCACATTTTCATGTGCAGCACAAAAAAATCACAAAGGAAATGAAGGCAATGCCGCACCTCACGTGGACACATGTTGCGGCATTTAAAGTTTGTATTTGGCACAGTTTGCAAAGGCGTTTGACAGTGGAATTATGATTTAGAAAACTGACATTTTCACATTTTTGTCAAAGAACACAAGAATTGCAAAGCTTTTGGTCAACCGTTGAGCGAGGCTTTTGAAAAATTTTGTCGGTCCATGGAAATCATTTCACTGAAAGATTGCAAAAATTATCAGAGTTAAACTATCAATGTCTTCTCAGACGCCCATTCAATGACTTTTGAATGTGCGGGAAGAGCACAAGTGTTTGGTACGAAGATAGTTTGGTAGAGAAAGAAAAAACATTGGAGCTGAATACGTCCGAACATTGCAAGAAAAGCATAGCTAAATTCGGAAAATAAGCCAGTATATTTTCCGTAATTTAGAACCGTTCGCATCAATTGAGGGTTATCAGCAAAGCCCTTTTCTAACTTGTTGTGCTTGCTTAACACCAAAACCTTTGAATTTCAGCATAAAGCTGTCCACAAGGCAAATACAGTGCATTGCCGCACATTTCAAAGACATTCCTTGGATTTCTGAGAAAAAAATATTACATTATATTAGCAAAGCTGCAAATGAACAACATTAGTGTAAATATTTGAACACAACTGGGGGCGGCTAATTGAAAAAAAACGATATAAATTAGCAACAAACCGCCAGTCCAATCATTCTAGTGACAGCATTTTTTTATTCGTAGTATAGTGCTCCGCACAACATAGATTCTAACAATGTGCTCAACGCTGGCAGTCGCCGTTGTTTTGGCCGCTGCAGCAGTGCAGTCGAGTGCAGCGCTCAAGTGCAACACGTGCAGCCCGACCAAATGTCGAGATAAATTCGATTGCTATGAGGAACCCGGCCATTGTGCCGATCCGGCCAATCACGTTTTGAAGGAGTGTGAGAATCGAATAGATAACACGTGTGCTACGGTGAGTGCACTGCATGTGACTTCTAACGCACTCTTAGACAGGGTTGGGCAAAAAAAAATTTTTTTGTTTAAAAAACAATTTTTAAAAAAAAAGGTTTTTGAAAAATTTTTTTTAAATTTTCGGGGGAACAAAATGTTCTAAAACGTCCAAAAATGGCCTTTTTGGTGGTTATTTTTTTGTCATTTTTTCTCAAAGGTCGCAAAATTTTCTTCACAAAATCACCTTTGGGGCATGTATTTGGTACCTAAGATACCCCAAATGATGTTATTATACCTTCCCGTGATACATGGGACACGGTATGCACGTGCCTACATGGTACTTCGATGTCATACCCCATCAGGTCGGTCATATACGACTGATTCAGCTACCCGACAAGTATTTCTGCAGCTTATATTCTCAATTCTGTGTGGTTTATGAGTGAATCTTGCTTATTCGGCCACAAACTGTTGTGTCTGATACCACAGAGCAGCAATCATTGGTCCATATCAAGCACAGACTGTTGGATCGCACCTAAATGACGTAAACACCCTTGATAAGTGATGCAAACCAAGTCACGAAAGTGACTTGTCAATTAAAGTTGCATTTTTTGGCGATTTTGCGCGTTTTTTAGGCAAATTTGGTAAAATTTCCCCGTATCTCAGACTTTTTAAAAAAAATTTTTTTTTAAAAAAAAAACTTGTTTAAAAAAAATTTTTTTCCAACCCTGCTCTTAGATGTGCATCATGGTCAAGGCATGCAACACGCAACCAAATCGAAGTCCTATTGCAGTCATGGCATTCAAAATACATAGATGTGGTCTTCAAAGACACCTGCCTTTTCATGTCCGAAAAATTCAGGAAATTACCCTAGTCAAGTCCCAACCGGGTCTATTTCTTGAATTGTTGCAGGCTGGAACTTACGGCTGAGCAGTTTACTTATGTATGTATATATCTAGGCTCTGTGATACGATATGAAGCCATAAACTGCATTTCTTTGCCCAATATGACAGTTCTACGATGACGAGGGCAACGTTGAGCGCATGGAGTGCACTCACGAGATGATAATGAAGTTATGGTTCCCCCGTGTGGAGGTCAACTGTGACGGGACGGGATCGTGCCACGATTATCACCTTGGTGGAATGGGGTGCTGTTGCCAAGGCGACCAGTGCAATCCGACTGCCAATTTGGGCTATGCGATTCCGGCGGTTAGTGTTTTTGCTCACACAGTATGCTCAATGGCTTCTCAACAGACCGATAATGCGCTACAATTCTTCCCGCATTCCACCCATTGAACAGTTCAAATACGTACACATGGTTTACAGCCCACGCCCATGCCGGTCAACCGGGTTAGCAGGGCCACCAAATGTAACAGCTGTATCCCGCCCGCACCCTGGATGGGCGACGACCCAGACGCTTGGAAATATTTCTGCTCGAATCCAGCGAATCACGAAATCGAGTACTGCGATGAGGACAGTGATATGTGCACGACCGTACGTTTTTTGCTAGATACAGTTCTGTTGCAACCCCAAAGCCAATCATCAAAATTTCAATTCAGAAATACACCAATGACGGCAAAGTCGCTGGTATGTCGTGCTTGGGCAAACGTGCCTACGATAACCGTATCGACTCAACCGAAGCGACGTGTGACGGAGCCGGGCAATGCTTCATTTGGCCGTCACCATTCAAAGATCTACAAAGTCGCCATTGTTGCTGCGCCAGCGACCTGTGCAACCCCGTCACGGACTATAGCCCAACCGACTATGATATCGGTGATTTCTAGAGAGAATGACTAGAGCGAATGTGACACTTAGGCAAACTAACTGACACTTAGGCAAACTAACTTTGTAATTCGTTAACAATTGTTGATGACTTGCGATCGATTTCACCAGTTGACAGCAATAACTGTGTCAAATTATGATTTGTGCGTTGGAGGTGGAATAATTGACAAACGGCTTGGTTAGATCAACTGTAGTTTGTAAAAAACGGATACTTTGTTTTTCTTCGTTCAACTCAAAGCTTTTCTGATACGCGTAAAGTTGATGATTTGGGAGCGATTTCTAGCTGACAGCAACTGTTACAGTGCCTGCGTGAGTGCCGTGTAGCAGCGATGAGGGCTTGGTGCTGTTTGTTGCGCGTAAACAAGAAGCTTGTTGGCCGTACCTAAGCCTATGTTATAATTAGTTCATGCTTGGCTTAGTTGGCTACACACTTACAGTACACACTTACACTTAAAAGCAAAGAATTATCGAGCAACAGCAGTCGTAGCAGACGTTCCACGTTTTTATATATTTGTCATCGAGCATCAACATTGCAACCATGAAAGCTCGCAAGTAAGAAGGAAACGAGCAGCACAAAAAACCTATACAAAACGAATTATCATATATGTAAATAGTCAGCTGTCATCAAACTCATTGATCATGGCCAAAGTATGCATAGGCGGTTGACTGCTGCATCCTAAGGGTGATATTTGACAATTTTCACATTTTATCAAATGACACAGAGGTTGTTCAACTTTAGCTCCACCTTTCAATTTTCAGCGACGTTCTTGTGTAAGTGGCTTAGAAATTATGTTAATATTGAAACATCAGCCATCAGCGGAAAACCTTGACGTGTTTTATGACCACAAGCAAATCATCACGTAAATTGCATCATCTGCGATGGGTTTCATTACCAAAATTAGGTGATGGTGTACTTGGTGAAACATCTAATTCCGACCAGGTTTGTTTGAGCAGTCTTCATGAGGAGCCACGAAAAAGACCGATTTTAAAACCACTTTTCTGGGTCGAAATCGATGATCGCAGTGAAGCTGTGCGTCGCATAACGCTGTGCGCATAAAACCACTCAATCAGTGTGCTTATCCGCTTATATTCTGAATGTCCAGTTATCGTCAACTGGCCTACCACCTGCACATGCTCTGCATCCAGTCATCTGTGCGCGACCGGCCACCTCCCTCGCTGTGCTGCTGATGTCAATCATTTTGTTGCTGTTCCGCACAGCGTTGCTGGCCAAACTGCCGCTACCCAACCAGGGTTGGGCAAAAAACGTTTTTTTTAAAAATCGTTTTTTTTTAAAAAACGTTTTTTTTTAAAAAAACGCTTTTTTAAAACGCCCAGATGACCAAAATATGCCCCCCAAAAAATTGGAAAACGCTCATGTTGGGAAGAAAACGTGGTTAAATGAAGTAATTCTATGTGTTCTGAGGCAAAATAAACGGGTTTCAACCCTTTTCTAGCGAGTTGTTAAGATCCCATATTAGACCCGCATCATGGGACCAACTTTGGCCGGGGTCATCACTGAAAGTCAAACTCCGTATATCGACGTATCTCGACAAAGTAAAAATTGGTCGAAAATTTTTAAAAAAAAAATGGGACAAAAAATTGATTTTCCTTGATAATCAGGGTACGTTCCCTAAAAAATCAGGGAAAATCAAGGAAATTCAGGGTTTAAAAAAAAACAAAAAACGACCCAGGCGTTTTTTTTTTGAAAAAACGTCGTTTTTTAAAGAAAAAACGCCGTCGTTTTTTTTGCCCAACCCTGTACCCAACGACCACTTGCGATTCCACAACATGCATGAACTGGCTGACCTTGTTCAATCAGGCAAACTATCACTGGCGGCCCTGCCCGAATCGCATGTCAGTTTCATCCTACACCAACACCCCCTGTTGATGGATGCACTTACGCAAAATCCGCTGTTGGATCTGGGCCATTTGATTGGCAGAGATGTCAGTCGAGTGGCTACCGTAACCCAGAACTACAGTAATCGTGTTATCCCCGTGCACGCTGAGATGTTCGTTAAATACATGGCGTCCAAACATTGTGACCTACGCGCGATCCAACTAACGTCAAAGACCGGCAGCGAATTGGCGGGCTTTCTGTTCGGAAAGAATGTTTCACGCCACTTCCTCCACGCATTCAATCGAGCGCTGATCACCAATCAAGCACTGATTCACGGCATCGAACAGCGTTACGTCGATAAATATGTGAATCATGAGACTGGACCGTGTCAACAGGGACAAAATAAGCGTACACTCCTGAATATGACATATCTGATTGGCTCGTTTATCTTTTTGGCCATAGGATTGCTGGTTGCTGGGTGCTGGTTAGCTATTGAAGTCATTTATCGTGTTCAAGCTCAAGATTATTGTTGCTCGACGTTCTTGCACTTGATGTTGAAACGTTAATGAGCAGTGATGTTACTCATGATATCCTGCATCGCGTCATATGATAAACACCACACTCAGACACCGAGACCTGTCCCTGACCTCGTGCTTGCTTGTTGAAGGAATGTGGTACAATGGGCCCTGGCGCTTAAAGGGCTCGGGACATAACCGAAGGAAGGGTAGCAGGACATGTTGTTACATACCGTTGGAAAGCATTCCGACAGCCTATGTCACGCACAAATTTTAAGCTCCTTGGAGATTCGCTATCTCTTGGTAGAGCGACTTTTCGTTCCAGAAAAAAGTGAATTTTTGCACAAATTGGAACGACCGGTGCAGAAACCCCAAATGAGTTGAAAGTCAAGTAACACGTGGATAGGATTACAACAGCTTCTGAATAGCTTACCATCACAACTTCAGTCGCTCAAAGCATTGCTTCACACGGTGAGGGTGCGAAACGTTCCAAAAATCGGCCTCATTTTTCGAGAACACACGTTTGTCCCTAAATTTTGAGGCCACGCTTAGAGCTGCGGAAATAAGAATGCAATGGGGAAATAGAGCATAGTCGAAAGTACCAGAAAATAAGGTTTTTAAATTTTTTAACTCATGGCTAGCTCCGTGACAGGCCTAAAAATCCATTAAATTGCCGCCAAATTAGGTGGTTACATTCATCGCCAGAATTGTGACACATAAAGGCCACAGATTGTATCGGATTCGAAACAAAAAAATGAGAGAAACGTCTGGTTTAACAACCTATCAGGGTCCGAAGACCGCAAGGTCTTCAGATCTCTCGGAGCAGCCATGCTAACCTGAATATGATATTCAGCTATAAATGCTTATTGTTAACAGCTACTGTAAATGTGACAGCACCAAACAATGTATCTCGGGAGTAGCTTTTGAATGATATATAACAAGCCCCAATAAATTCTTACGCTTAAGGGCAGAGGTTAAAAAAATGGTTTTTTGACGATTCTGGAAGAAACCGTCACGTCACCGTGTGCGATTTCGGAATTTTGACCGTTTCTTGTCCATAGTAAGAGATAGTATGGGCATGTCATATATCGTTCGATAGCTGCATTGAAGATACATCGTTTGATGCTATCAAATGCGCAATAATCTTTAACAGTAACGACTTATAGCCAATTATCTTATTCAGGCTGGCATGGCTGCAGCAGCCGGACCATGGGGTTTGGAGTCTTGAAAGTCGTCTAGATTGTTGGACTGTGCGTTTATCTGACTTTCTCGTTTCCAATGCAATGCAATACGTGGCTTATTTACATCACATTTCCGTCAATGAATGCAACTATGCAGTTTAGTGGCATTTTTTAGGTCTTTTTCGGCCTGTCACGCCGCTACCTAAGTGCTTCCAAATTTAAAAACCTTATTTTCTGGTACTTTCGAAAGTGCTCTATTTTTCTATTGCATCTTCATTTCTGCAACACAAAGCGCGGCCTCAAAATTTAGAGACAATCTTGTGTTTTCGAAAAATGTTGCCGATTTTTTGGAACATTTCGCACCCGCACCGAGTGAAGCAATGCTTTGAGCGACTGAAGTACTCATGATAAGTTATCCAGAAGCCGTTGTAATCCGTTCCACGTGTTACTTGACTTTCAACTCATTTGGGGCTTCTGCATCGGTCGTTTCAAGTTGTGAAAAAATTCAGTTTTTTCTGGAATGAAAAGTCGCTCTACCAAGAGATAGCGAATCTCTAAGGAGCTTAACATTTGTGCGTGACATAAGCTGTCACAGTGCTTTCCAACGATGCATAACACTGCGCTCTGCTGCCCTTCCTTCGGTTGTGTCCCGAGCCCTTTAATCACACATGGACGACAAACGACAGTAACCATTTGAAAGAAATCAACTTACTAAAAATAACCAAAAACCAGATTAATTAGCCAGGAAACTATAAACCGTCCGATCGTACCCAGTCCGGTCCTTGCCCGCCGTCCAAGATCGCGTGACACGCTTGCAACTCGGCCATCTTCCCGTCCAACACAAGTTTCAATGATTCTTTGTCTTTCTCAGCCAGGTACAGCAACGACTGAAGCTCGCTTTTCTCTTCCTAAAAAATATTTTGCCTGGATCAAGGTCCTTTTCTTACCATGCTAGCTTTGTGCAATTTGACGTTGGATTTCTATCAACGGCAAGGCTATGAAAACAGTGTCAAACCACAGTGGACGAAAAACTTCAACTCAGGCTCAAGCCGTCAGCTCACAGATACATTTTATACACATGCGCATCAAGTAGACCCGTATCAAACAACGTGATCGGATCATACCCCGGATGTCGGTTTGTCGCTTGACTTTTTTACATGTGATATTTTCAGCCATATTTAGACATAAATTTAAATCTGTATCAAGGTTCCGAATTTTGCATGCAAACAGCTCTCGTGACAGCAGCATGTCTCGCAGTACCGTTTGTTCAAAAAAGTTTGATGCCGCCCGTGATCTGAGAACGGTGGAGCGCATGTACATTCCAAAACCGTTTGTGAACAAAAAAACGCTTTCTTCGACAGGGATTCGAATCCAGGTGCTCCGCCTAACCTGAGCCGTTGCGCTAACGCTGATCTGACGAAGGGCAAGATTTGGACGCAATGTTTTTGGTCATTGTACATGTACGCAATTGTGTTTACCGTTTCTGCTGCGTGGTGCACAGACCAACAAAGTCGGTGTGTGCGTGCGTGCAGCCACAAACTGTGACAACACATAGGATGGCATTTTCGAAACGGTGTAAAGGTTGGTGGGGTGTAAAGGTCGGTGGAAAGCTCGGTGTGAGAAAGTTCAGTGTAAGCTCGACGTAAGCTTGAAACATTGCACGCTGAGCAAGCGGCAGACGCGCGTTTCTGAACGAAAGGTCAACTTTGACAGTTTGCTGTGCAAGCGTGAAGCGTTTGTTTGCAATCTGGTTCATTTAAGCTGGTTGAACAGACGTTTTAAAGGAATATTTGTAAGTTACCTAACATTTCACAGCAAGGCTGTTGAGAAATTGAACATTCATTGACGGCTGTGCCAAAAATTATGACGTCACTAATTGATCGCAGCACGAAATTAAAACGGCTCCATGAAAGGTTACGAAATTCATAAATATCGTTTAGAAACGCTTGTGCAACTAGCTTAAATGAACCAGATTGCAAACAAATGCTTTACGCTTGCACAGCAGACTGTCGAAGTTGACCTTTCGTTTAGAAATGCGCGTCTGCTGGTTGCTCAGTGTGCAATGTTTCAAGCTTACGCCGAGCTTACACTGAACTTTCTCACACCGAGCTTTCCACCCAACTGACCTTTACACCGTTTCGAAAATATCACCCATAATAAACGCCTGGCAGGCGAGTTTGGCAGGCGATAAGCAGTGTGAGTTTGGGATGCCCGTGATGTTTCACACCTTTGCAACATTGACCTCTTGCAGTAACACCGCGTGCTCCAGCTGAAGTCGCTCTGACGCCAAATCACAAGCCTGACTACGATTTCGACTTGACTTCAACATTGGATCGGTCAAAAAGTCCGTTTTAGGGGGAACGACGGTTTTCAGTAATTTCGAGCGTTCCTCACAGCTTTTATCGTATTTTCTTCGAAGCTGTTTCAGCAGCGTCAATGTTCTGCCGGGCGTCTGATCGTCGGCAGTGGTCCTGTTTGATAAATAAAAGATTAGATTTTAATTGAATTGATTATTTTGAATCGGTCAAAAAGATAACATACTCAATTCCGGAGCTGCTCTCTGGTTCAACGTTATTTTGGATGTTCAATAATTGGGCGATTTGATCACGATTCTGATCGCCGATCAGCAATCGATCAACTGATTCGTCAATAATCGACCAGCACAATTCACTGATATTCACTAGCTGATCCGCCTGTTCGCTGGCCATTGAATATGTGGTTTGATTGGCTGCCAGCGATTGGCAGGATAGAGTTAATGTTTCACAACACTGACGACATTCGAGCAGATTCGACTCGCTGATAGTCAAACTGGCTGTGGTGGAATTCAACCGAGCGTGAAGGGAGTTCAACGCGGCCTGCAAAAAGGTAATTTGGGTGTTCATGCATGCAGCTTAAAAGCTCGTTTTTTCATAGAAGTGACCGATTTTCGCTTCCACATATGGCATTCACAGAATGAATTTACAACGATTGAGCAAATCTAGAAGCGCAATGTTGACCTGCACACAAATGGGGGAATATACATAGTGTCCTAGCTGCGTGCATACCTGCATGCCATCATCATTACTTTTGTTCAGAGCAGTTTGTTCTTCGACGTGAGCTTGCAGCGCAGTGTCACTGGAAAAGTGACTCGCAGCATCCGTGCTGTACACCTGAAAAATGTCAGGGACAGGTTTTGATCCCGTGTACTTTCGATTGCGAGACAAACGGGAATCCACTGTGCCACGTGTACAAACTCACTCCCAACTCCGTTAAGTCCGACCCGTTAATCCAATTTTCATCGTTCATCCCGGTTCCTTGTCTAAGTCTGATCCTTGTTGCCATTTTCGTTTTGACGGATTTCGCAATCGGTGCGATCAGATTTGAATTGGCGCCAAAAATCAACGGCCATGATTCATCAAGGCTGCTTGGATTAAAGTTCACTTCCCCTTGACAATCAGGAGAAGTCGAGGTCAATGCCTGCGCAGTGGACAGCAGCTCATGGTTTGAAGCCGGTGAGAGGCTCGATTCACCGCTTGTCCTCGACCTGGTTTGCGAGCTGAGTTCACGGAGCTGAAATGACTGTGAATGACTGGTGCAAAATTACCATTGGCTAGGTCCAAAACTTAGGGCTGTATCAATCTTCGAAGGCAGGTCCACTGGGGTGGACTTATTGGCTTGGGCATTGGTAAATTTTGGTTCGGTTATGTATTTTGTGATGGAGTTGTTGCACTAATTTCGACCAGCGTACCTGGACGTTGTTCATTTGGTGCTGGAAAACTTGCCTTCCAAGTTGATGCCTCTCCTTCTGTGTGTATTCAAAATAAAAATAAATTTGTGGTCAGACCTGCTTTATTTGGTCAGGATAAGTGCGCTTGACCAGGTGCATGTGGTATGATCAGTCTTCTGGATGTTTTCATACAATATACATATAGCATGCTAATAAATTTCATACCAAAATGCTGACCGCTATTTCACGGTACCTGTTTTTTCAGGTCATCTCTCTCGCCTCTGAGCTCTGATGCCTTGTTTCTAACGTCGTGCAGCGCCAGCTGTAACTGTTGCGTACGCAATTGGCTCTTCTGATGTTCCAAATGCAATTGTTGCAGTTCGTGCTGAAATTTTTCCATTTCATAAAATTATTATTTTTTTCATTGACTCTTTGAGGATTAATATTTGCGCCATTTAGTTGTATTCTGTTTTTATCTTTTTAGAAAACCTTTGGTAGCCAATGAAGTAGAGTGGATTGCAGATAGACCAAGATAGGAACGTACGCCTGGAGAGCTCGCTCTCTGCGTGTTGACTAAAGTGGTTTGACATGGGTAGCATATCAGTTGAACGCAAAACATTATGGGATAGATCATCACCAAGCTGGAGTTATGGGTGGGACAAAAAAATTTTTGTGATTTTGTTTTTTGCTCCGGCAGTCACATAACCACAAGCACGTTGTCACGCGCCTTTGTTGGCCGGCCGACTTCCAGAGTTTTTGGTTTCAAAATAATATGCAATGAAACATCACGATGCTGGTGTTATAATTATATATTATAACACCAGCATCGTGATGTTTTATTGCATGATATTTTGAAACCAAAAACTCTGGAAGTTTTGCGTTCGACTGATACGTGTCAAACAACTTACCCAACGCGGAGGAACGTGTCCTCCAAAACGTTCCCATCTTGCTTAATACCTGAAGTTCCACAACGAGGGTGCCCTGTGAAGTACCGGCACTGTCACTTATGCTTGAAACATCGCCGAGAATGTACTGGAGCATCATTGTGGATGGCTGTGTTTGTTTAAATTCGTTCAAGTTCTGTAATAAACAAACGAACAACAACAAAATTTATCCAAAAATGGCATGTGTTTGAGCTTGACTATGTATGTATGTATGTATGTACATACGTGTACATACGGTTACAAAGCGTGGCACAAAGAAAGGAAAAGGAAAATAATGATTTTTCGCCCTATACACGCATGAGAGAAATGTAGCTGTTATCAGTAAAACAGACGTTTTGCATCATGAAATGCATTCAAGTGAAGAATGACAGAGTTAAGTTTCTGTTACTCTCCGGGAAATTTTGGCCGAATTTTACCGAATTCGGTAGAAATTTTACAGATTCTCGTTAAAATTTTGAGCACATAAACTGTCTGTAAAATTTACAAACTGTCTGTAAAATATTACGTGTGTTGCATAGTAGCTGCCGTTTTACAGAATGTTGGTAAAATTACAAACAGTTGGTAAAAGTGGGGCTTTACAGACTTTATCGGTGATTTTATTTCCACTGCAACAGGCTGCTTTTGCCCATAATATTACTTGTTACTTGTGTACAATAACAACATACCTATGTAAGTACATACTGTAAATACCTACCAAAACACGCATATGGTTGAGAACAATCTAAATGGGAACTAAAAAGTACCATAAGGTGTTTTACGAACCCATGCGAAAAATAATGCAAAAACAACAAAATATTGATACATAAAACTTTTTGCGGTATTAACAGACAAGTATATAACTGTTGAAATGACTACTGCGCGTTCCAGTAGTGGTGGTTTAGGCTTGGAACTAGACATGGGTAGGTAAAGTGAGCCTTGTAAGCCAAGTCTAAACCACTATTGGAGGCGAGCTATAATAGTGAGGTACGAGTTCATTTTGGAGTAGATCTCGCCTTCAATAAATTGCGGGAATCATTTGCGTTTAGTGTTAGACGGTTTTGATTAATGACATCGACGTGATGATGCGCATCAGCCTTTCTGATCAGCCGATCCTGTTGACAACGAAACGAACCGAGTTGAGTTGTAATCGAATTGATTAGTCCGATCCTGTAACATTGAGACTTACGAGTATTCTCAAACAATAGTAAATAGTAAATATAATTTTGTTGAAATGAAGAAGTTTATTTCCTTGCCCAAAAATCCACCCAAAATTCGCCCACTTTTCTGTGCCTAATCACGGTCCTATGCTTAAGTACAGGCGTAGGTTTAGGCCTTATTTTTCAGGGTGGGCGGAGCTTGGGTGGATTTTTGGGCAAATTAATCACACGTAAATCAACACAAAAAAAGGTTTCAAAATCCCCAGAAAGCACGAAGATCAAAATCCAGTCCCTGTTCCATAAATTTACCTGCTATATAGTGTTGTTCGCGTTCCCATACTGATCTTGTGTCAATTTGTGGACCAGACGCGACGAATCTTGCGAACTTTGACAAACATTGCGCATCGGAATCACTAAAGTTCACAGTTTTAGCAGCTGCTGAATAAAGACGCACAGTTTTTTTAAAAACAAAGCACGGATAAGTGACAACACAACATTATCAATAAGTAAGGAACATTTTCATATGAAACATTTTTGATTCCCGCGCTTTCACCCATTTTTACAGACAGTTTGTAACGTTTACAAAGTGCCTGTAACTTTTACATATAATCTGTAAAAATTACAGACAGTCAGCGTTTTGATTTTTTACCGACACTCTCGGTAAAATTATTTTACAGACTCTTCCCGGAGAGTAATGGGTACCAAATACAACATAGCCTGAAATCAATTCCAGCGGTTTATGGTTCAGATAAATACGTTTGCGTGTCTACTATAGGCTTGGCTTCATGAAAAATCTGTAGCCTGAAATCAATTCCAGCGATTTATGGTTCAGATAAATACGTTTGCGTGTCTACTATAGGCTTGGCTTCATGAAAAATCTGTATTTACTGTATATGTTTGCCTCTCAGCGGAATAGTGGCGCTGCGAGATTTATGGTGGCTTTTACGCATGTCAAGGCCATTTTAGGGATAAAAAGAGGACATGGGACATTAAATTTGAGAAATAACGTGTTTTGACGGTTTGTTTCGCGTCCCGAGATGCTGTGTTGTGAGAAGGCTCTGGAGAAAATTCAGCTTTTCGTGAACTATAGGTACATACTGTGGCGGCTGGTGGCTGACTCAAGCAAATGTATACCAGCGTGAAACCAATTTGGAGTGAAAACACTGCTTTTCATTTCTTCAGGTTTGCGGGTACAATACTTGGAATCAACCCAAATGATCATGCGTTTACGTAACGTACAGAGATGTGTGCCCAAAAACAGATTTCCCATTGCGCGAGCCAATTTTAGCCCACACCAGCCCCGGTCGTGACTCAAAATGTATACACATTTGTACACCATGCCGTTGTCTTATGCATGCCAAATCTAAACATAACCCAAACTCAGCAATATTGGGTAACTGTTTCGTAACATGCCATCATGGGGGGCAGAGAGTACCCACCAAAATTGTTGACTTCATTAACATGCACACAACAATTGCGAAATCTTATGGGTGTGTGTGTGTGTTACCAAATGAACTCATTAGGATTTTGTTACACACAACTTGTGTGTACACGCCCCGTGGTATTTGTGCCGCACAGGCTTGTGGATCCCAACAATTCTCGGCCGGTGAAATTCAGAAGCGTCAAAATTTGCATAATGTGCTGCATTGCGCTGCGTGCATAATTGAGACTTGTGATTTTGCTGACACGGCGTGGCTAATCAGCGAATTCAAAATAACTGACTTGTGCACGAAAAAATCAAGCCTTCGTTTGTTTTTAGCACCCTGTGGACCACTGTGTCATATTCTTTTCATCACCTCGAACAGCAATTGCGCACGAATCCATTATGGTTCTCTCTGGTACATACTTACAGAGTTTAGCTCTAAGCATGCAGGAAAACATGCTGGAAAACATGCATTTCACAACAAAAAGGGGGAAAAATAAAAAAAAAGTTGTGAAATAGCAAAAAAAGTGAACTTACTTTTCCAATTTTTAAAAATCGAAAAGTGGCGAACTTTTTTTAAAAAAAAATTTATGAAACATTTTTACTTTTTTTAACCCAACCCTGCATAGCTACATAGTGCCTGAAACTCGAGAGTTATGAAACGTGTTGACGATGACGATGGAGGCAAAAGTACAGCATACCGAATTCCAGGGTTGGATTAAAAAATTTAATATCGAATTTTTTTGACTTCTGGACAGCTTTCATCATTGTTCAGACGCCTCGCTCCGACGCTGACCATTTAGAACCCCCGATGAACAGCATAATATTTTGTATCGGTGTCAAATGATGTGTAAGAAGCTGTATGGAGGCGGGTCATATTTGAAGACCGAAGGACAAAATATGCTTTGCTAGAGTGGTTATGTGACCAGGACTGACAACACGCCATTATCAAACCGTCACGGTATAAATTTCCAATGAAATGTTTCGATGTGTGTGCGTTTGATTGACACATGCTCATCATGCTCTTGAACAGTCGCATAATCATGTATTTGATGACAAAGAGACGACCACTTACACTCCCGTGCGCATATTTTGGTGCTAGGATGTTATCGGCCCATTTTTTAATTCTTCAGAAATAACCCACACAATGTACACACACTTCGTTTATTTTGGGAGTTGACTTATTTTGCACCGGATGTTTGTTGGGAACACATAATCATTTTCGTGCTTGTTTGCGAATCAGCCCGGGACCCATTAGTCGCTGGTTGCCGTGCCTTTTCCGATAACGCAGGTTTGGTTATCTTTGTAATACCTTTAATAACAGAACTATACGCCTAATACAGGACCATGTATATTTCCGCTAATTGAAGCTCCGCCACCTCGAATAGAAGACACTGTCCATGAAACCCCCGGGTCTTCACTTGTGTGCTACTGATTGTGCACCAAATGGCTTTTGCTCTGAAAACTGTTTAGTTTATCGAACTTCAGATCTATTTGCGCTTCTCATATACTCCATATTTGCTCTCTTATGGTGCATTTTTTGTCATAAGGAACGGAGCTCACTTGGACTCAAAACGTCGCTGAAAAAATAGAACCCCTTCCCAATCGAAGCCCCAGGATCAGAGAATGGCTGGAGGCAATCAAATGGATACCTTCAGGATACTATGTATGAAGTTAATCCTAGTAAAATTGGAAGTGTGATATTTTCGAAAACATTGCCAGAACATG
The DNA here is from genome assembly GCA_030248065.1 of Rhynchonema sp. JSB1_4. Classification (NCBI taxonomy): domain Eukaryota; kingdom Metazoa; phylum Nematoda; class Chromadorea; order Monhysterida; family Xyalidae; genus Rhynchonema; species Rhynchonema sp. JSB1_4. Next base: position 92,189 of record JASAMV010008408.1, read on the forward strand.
TGTTGCTAGAACTAGAACCACTTGGTTTAATTCAAAATGAAGAAAACTAGAAATGTAGTTTTGATAAAAATAACAGATAATTAATGAAAAAAACAACTGCTAAATTAACAAGTACCAACGAGCAGAACAAGGCATGAGGTGAAGCTTGTTTATGTAAATGTGCTATTCTGACAGCCTCGGCACAGCTGTTTCGCCCGCTTTTTTCTGCCAGTTCATTCCGACCAAGGCCTCGTCAGCAGAAAATAGGGTGTACCAAAAATATTTTACGTAGTGCTTTACTCGGAGGATGGCTTGAACAAAGCTTCACGAGGTTCTACATATGTATGTAAAAAAATAATTTTCAAAATCCGATTTTCCTACCACCGTATAGAGCCCCAGTGGCTGTAACCGGAAGAGTAGTCAGTCATTTGTTTTTCAGACAAAAGAATACCAGCATGGCTGCGCGTCCGTTCAAATGCAGCACGTGCGTTGCGACGTTCACAACGCGAAACAACCTACAGCGTCACACGTTACGACTGCACACGCCGCTCGATGACGCAAACTTTATTTTCGAGTGCGCCACATGTGGTGAGTGTCGTCAGACGAAGGCCGAGGTGTTGCTGCACGCGGTGGTGCACATTCGTGAGCGGAATTTCCAGTGCGCCAAATATTCGAAAGCGTTCGTCACGAAACGCGCGCTAGCCGTTCATTCCGGCTACGTCCACGGCGTGAACAAATCCTACCACAAATGTGCGGAATGTGGCTCGATGTTCCGCTGCGCCCAGCATCTGAAGCTGCATCTTCGCATTCACTCGGGACTCAAACCATTCAAATGCGTGAACTGCGATTTTAAGTGCGCCAGCAGCAGCGCTCTGAAGTCACATCAACAGTTCAAACACGGGGACGGTGTTCGATCGCATTCTCGTGCGCGTCAAATGCTCGAAAACGTTCAAAACCGACAGCCGTCTTCGAAATCATTCCCGAGTGCACAGCGTCGAGCGTCGTTTTGCTTGTTCTCATTGCCAGAACGCGTACAAGACGAATTTGGAGCTGCAAAATCACACGTTCATATTCACTCCAACCGCCGTCCATTCCAATGTTCAACTTGGTTCAACGTTCAAACAACCGTCCGGACTTCGCGGTCATCAAAAACGGGTTCATGCTGACGTCAGTGCAACTGCGTACGAATGCGCTCATTGCGGTCACAGTTCTCTCCCGCTCGGAAACCTGAAGCAACACGTGTGCAACGTTTGCACTTGTGAAGTCCTCGTCATCGTCACCCATAATAACATCACATGACACAGTAACGATAATCATCATTGATGGAATGCACACGGTTTAGTTTCCGAATCCGGGAACGGTTTCAGTTTTTGTGGCGAAAGAATAATGCCAATATTTATTATACGAACGCTCTCAATGAAAACAGGCTAATAGTACTGTCGTCAACCACCATCCATTGCGCTCATTTAGGGCTGCTTGAGTTTGACGACGGGAGTTGGCCACTCGAGTTGACGACCGTACCATTAGCCTGAAAAGAGTGTTTTGCATATACGTCCTAACGCACGTATGTACAACAGCAATTGTTTGTAATCACTTTGTCGTGTGCCTCTCGTGATGTCGTAACTTGGAGAGCGTTTGTTATTCCAGCTTTGCAACTTCTCATTTTGACAAACCCGGGCCGTAGACACGAGTCCCGTCTTGTTGAATCAAATTACGAAATGAATACATGAAATGACCACTGGACGAACGTTTTCCGTTTATCAATTATAGCTGATGGGGATCTTTCTATTCGGGCAAGCATCTCCAGGTTCCAGAACCAAGAAGGCTATGAAAAACGCAATCGGAAATGTTTTTTTTGCCGCAAACAAGTCGCTTCTGAGTTTCAGGCCGTAAACAAGCTGCCTCACAGGTTTCGGGCCTGATTAAGTTTCCAATTGAGACATTGAGACTGCTTGCCACTCAGTGTACTTCAGTTTCGGTGACTCGGTGGTTACGTGACCTTTGATAACACGCACAGGAACACAACGCCAGCTGTAGCTGAGGCGGTTTCACGGATCGCGGGTCGTTTATTTCAATAAGCATCTTGATGAAGAGTCAAAGTCAGACCCGCGCCGATCCGGGTGCCAACACGATGCGGCCAAGTGTTTTTGTTTCTCAGAATTCCAGAATCTAGGGTTTGATCATAGGAATTTTGAGTTTTTGACCGCCACGATAATCAAACTTGGATATCGCGGTTCCTGCCCAGCATTGGCCACGTGCATATGATATGTGTTTTCTTCGTCTTTATGATATGCGAATCGAATGGACACCGGTTCCCCGGAGATAGTGCTGTGGTCTCGATGCAGTATTCAATATGTGGAAACGGTAAAAAGAGACAAAACATTTTCTTCGGATGTTTCACGAAACGACACCACAAAATATGAACTATGACAACAGAATACAGTATGAGCATATTTCTTTTTTTGTGGTTTTGATTCGTGGTGTTTCTTTTTACTGTATTTCAAACAATTTTCGTCTTTTTACAAGCGACCCCTGTGAATCTGCAACCTTTCCGTCAAAATTCCGGCGCTTACTCGGAAATACACGCACATAACGACGAAATACTGTTCCTGCCTTACGTATTCAACAGTTGTGCACATGCGATCAGGGTTGAAAAAATTTTTTAATTAACGAGCTTTTGTTTAAAAAAATTTTTTTAAAATTTTTTGACATCTTTTTATTAGAAAAGTGTTGCAAACGACGTTTCAAGATAAATGAAATCGAAATAACATACATATTTTTCAAAAACTGAAAAATTTTCGCCTGAGACCCAACTTGTGTGGTGACACCCGGTAGTATTGTGCAGATTCTGTGGTCTCCGGCCAGTATGAGTAGATGTTAACCAATGATGCTACTCTAATGCATGTCGTATAGTCCAGCCACGAACTCATGAGACGACTTTTTTTGAAATTGGCCTGTGCGGATCCAACAATGTTCCGGTTCCACGTATTTCGGAAATGAAAGAAAGAGAAACGCACGTATTTTTTTAAAAACACGCTCTCCACTCGGTGCGTAAATTCCCTTTTGACTCCCAAAACATTTGTGTGCTGAACAACGCTGCTGTTCGCGTAAGCACGCAACAAATTGAGGTCAGCCAGCTGGAACTTGTCATCATCTCCCTCAGCCAATCTCTTTCTTTTGTTTGCGAAAACACGTGTATCTGGAGCATTTTTGAATGCGGCCAAGCAAGCTTTAAAAAAAGTCGTCTCATGAGCTGGTGGCTGGATACACCGTATTTTAATAATGCATCCAATGCCGTATATCTGATATACGACCATCAAAATATCGATTACAGCCCAAATCTTGCGTGTCAGATCAACTTTACGCGCCCGGTTTTGCACCAGACCTGCATATATACATGTGTAGTAGCATGAATTAGTCATTATCGGTGCCACATCACTATAAAAGACCAACCCCGCGCATCCCTGCGCAAATTTGGGGGCAATACAAGGCGCCGCAGGCGCGATTTTGAAAAAAAATTGTCCCGTCCACAGAAAAAAGGGCCAATTTTTTTGCCTCGAAAAAGGCCATTTTGGACATTTCAGCCCATTTTGGGCAACTTTTATTTATTAAAAAAAGCAAAATCTGAGTTTCAAAAAAATTTTTTTAATTTTTTAATTGACAAATTTTGTTTGAAGCAACCCTGCATGCGATAGTTCTGATTTTGAATGCAAAAATTGCACTGGGTACAACAACTCAAGACAACTTTATCACCAAAAATGAATAGAACGTTTGTTTTGGTTGACATAGTATTTTTAAGTCCAACGGAAAACCAGGAGAATCATAACTGAGCACTACAACTGGCTTTGCACACCATAAATGTGCCAAAAAGTCGCAATTATGGAATGGGGGAAGTCAAACTGCATTTTGTGACCAAAAATATAACGGAATCACAAAAATGGCACCAAATGCTTTGAAGCGGTTCCATGTAATGCACGTTACAATAATTATTATGGCGGAAATTTTATGAGGAATCACAAATAGTTTAACGTGTCACTGCGTACAATTTCCAGATCCTAATATTGCAACAGCAAGTACCAAATTATGAAACAAACAAACATATCGTGTCCCAAGATCAACAAAAAAGCAGGTCAAAACGGAGGGCGATTTAGGCTTTTTGTTAGGCTCGCAAAGGGTAACTAATAAACTATAAACCAAGACGTTCAAGCACAACCACAACCCGGGTTAAACTTCAATATGTGCATATACCGCATTTCCTCCAACAGAAGCCACCGAGGTTCATGTTTCAGTCATGACTTTAGGGGGCCTCTTATTAGAGGGGGTTTCTATTACGACGGGGCCTCTATTTTCAACTGTTTTTCGAAAAAAATGACCTTGCTGTTCGCAGTAATAAACCGGTTGAAATCTAAAAAAATACCATAGGAATGGGTGTTTAGTGACAAACAAATGGTCTAAAACAGTGCTGTGGCTGGGGGGGGGGGAGGGGGGTCCACCCCCAATGGTACCCTAGCCGCCCCGGCCTGGTACACTACCCCCTACCCGCCCCGCTCCGGTACCCTACCCCCTACCCGCCCCGCTCTGGTACCCTACCCGCCCCGATTTTTGCCCTCAAAATGCCCATTTTTCGGTCAAAAATGCCCAAATTTCGACCGAAAACACTTAAAAGTGCAAAAAATCGCGCGCTACGCGCGATATATGCACTTTATAGCATATAAAAATAGGCACCCCAAAAAAACTTGTATTGTACCCTATCCGCCCCGAAAAATCTTCCCCCTCCCCCCTAAACCGGATTCCCCCCCCCCCCAAACATTCCAGGTACACGACCCCCTACCCGCCCCCGAACTTTCCACCTATGTACCCTACCCGCCCCGCAAACGTAGCCACATCACTGGTCTAAAACAGACCCAAATTACAACCAGTGAACATAAATATATCAAAAACCAAGAATTTGAAACGAAATGTCAGCGTTTGCGAGAAAATAACACTAAATAAATGTTTTGAAGGTGGGGCTTCTATTGGGACGAGGGGCTTCAATGAGAGGAAATACGGTATCAGCATCAATATCAAATACAAATCACGTCTCACCATTATGTTCCAACGAAACGTGTTCCTTGACGAGAAGGTCCCGTTTCTTGTCGGGATCGTAGAACAACAAGGGAACCATGCCAATCAAACAGCCGATCGCCACACCCATCGCTCGTGAGAGATTCACAGTGTACCTGCGTGTGAAACATCAACATGTTGGTTCAGTTGGGTGCTGGAATGATTTGTTTTTTTTAAATTCGTGACAATTTGGGCACCATATGCTCTCTTATGGACGACTAAATGGAC